>PXIH01S0007547.1:17975-28833 GCA_003024985.2 Euperipatoides rowelli | reverse complement strand
TAAATTCCGTAAATTTTTATTTATTTACTTTTTAATCTGTGTAAAATGACTTGCAGAAAAGTAACGGTCCTACTAATAGCATTAAATAGAAGAAATGTTTTTTTCATAAACTTATTGAATAAGACTAATTTATTTAAAAAAAAAATGAGAGAGAGAGAGAAGAAATCTCTAAATTAGTTATTTTAAATCAAGGTAAATAATTACTCCATAGATGTACTCGGTAGATCGTTCTATATTTAGTATAGGCCGTTCGCCATATGGTACTTTCTTCACTATGCAGCTCACACTAAATGATAAGCTAAAACTTTTAGAATTTTTTTTTTTACTCCATTAAAGTTTTCTTTCTACATACATATTTAAACTGGAATAAAGCCCTCTTATGAATTAATCACAGTTCAATATCAAATTTCCAAATGAATTTCATATTTTAGGAGACCATGATGGGCTTTTTCTAACTTCAGCAACTGATCACGTGCGGATGGTTAGCAAGAGCAACGTTCAGATAAAACTTCATTCCATTCAACCACGGTTAAAGAATAACCAACACTTTTCACGTAGATTCGATGTCTCATCAATCCAAACTGCAAATGATCTATTCTAAGACAATCCCATCGTGCATGAAGAAAATCGTATGCAGATTGTGCAGTCAGACAAGCGATTAAGAATCATGTTCGATATAGGTTTATTTACCAACGTGATATAAAGGAATAATGTATAAAGTTGAAAAAAATTAATAAGTTGACCCATATCACATTTTTTAAAAATGGCATTTTTAATTACCTATAGATATCAGTAGAAATGAAATAAGCAGGGTGTAGGCTGCGACCAGTGTCGGCTGGGCCAACCCGGCTGGTCGGAAGCCCTTTAATTTTTTTTTTTTAATTTTATTTAGGTAATTAATGAAAAATAAAAGTTATCATGAAAACAAGGCCCTCACACTGAAGGGGCGGATGGGTCTGTAGTTCCAGTGCCCCCCCCCCCCTTCTTTTCCTCATGTTTGAACAAAATACATAAGAAACAACAGCTCAGTAAAGGTAAACCTGGGAAGTATATAGGGACAATAAACGGAAACAAAATGAGCATACAACTAAAAAAAAAAAAAAAAAAACTTATCAAGTCTATAAAAAGGGTAAAAAAAGTCCAAAAAAAAAAAGCTTATCAAATTTAAAAAAGGCTGGCTACGGCTCTGGGGTCGAGGGCCCAAAGAGCCACCAGACGACACTGGCTGCCACTAGTATTTAAGCAAATGCTAACAAATTTAAGATTTTGCTAATTTTGGCTCAGCATTAATTAGCCAAAATGCTATTTATGTATTTTTAAATACCACTTTAACAATGAAAATTTCAGTATTAAAATTGATTTGGCTATGAGTATCATATTTTTGTTGAAATTACTCTATTATAATTAGCCAAATGTCTAATTATATTTTTTACTCAGCTTAATCACTGAATAAGGATTATAAAAAGGGGGCCAATAAACATTGACATCATTCCTCATCATTATAAAATATTACCCTAATATCTACAGAAAGTTAAAATAATGATATCTAAATCTCTTAATTTTTGCCAGATTTATATAACAGATCAAAAAAAAAAAAAATAGCCCCATTTAATATTTGAAACTATTTATTTTCAAGTTCAGATCAAATCAAGGACGTCTGCAGATAAAAAAAGCAGGGGTGGGGGGGGGGGAATTTCAATTTATTTTGGCTGTAAATCTTTTGATAAGCTTTATTTTTTTTAGTTGTATGGACATATTGATAATCATTAATTGATACGTCACACGATTGACAACTTTACCTACATTTTTTCAAGGGGGAGGAGTCACTGCCCTCCCCCCCTTCCTTTTTCGAACATACTTGGATCAAATGCACTTCTTTATTAACATTCCCCCAAATATTGTGTGAGTCCACAGTGTTAGTAAAATGACTCAATTTGATTTCAGGTAAAGATGACTATTGTATTTTTGTTCAATATAAATTATTGTTTTTAACTGGTCATGAAGCCAAGGAGCAGCTGCATATTGCCGTCTTTCTCTTTCTCTAACTCAAACACAACCAGCTGGCAGCTTAGTATCAAAATGGCTTAAAATAAAATAATGCAGTGGACCTCTTTGTAATAAGTACTATTTTCATTTAGGTCAAGTAAAATTAATTATTTGTTTAGTGATGTAATCATTTATGTGATTTCAATTTTATTTTTCTTAAAGCATGATTAGAGCAATGAATATTTTATAATGAAAATTCATCAATTGATTTCAAAATCAAAATACCACCTGCCATGGCCCTACCTTATTGCTGAGATTTAACCTCCATCCCCCCCCCCCAACTCTATAAATAACTCTTAAAAGACAGGAGGCTTGAAATATAGCTCTCCCCATTAAGAAATCTTGGATAAACCCATAGTTTACAATATATGGTAATTTTTAATTAATACTAGGATTTGATTTACACATTTTTGGAAAACATGATTTAAGAAATACTACCATTTCTCAAATTATGCCAATTACATTAGAACTTGGTTATTACAAGGATTAAGGGACAAAAAAAAATTAAAGATGTTATAAACATGTTTGCTATAACCAATTTTAATTATTCAATAAAAAGTATATTTTTAAAATTAAATATTGTATTTATTTGCTGCTTAAGGACGTCCTGATTGGCAGTTTAAGTTTTTTAAAGCATTTAGTTAAATATAAGCCAACTATGAGTACAGTTAGACAGACTAAAACATGATAAAATAACATTAATAATAGAAGAAAAGAATTAAAACAATGATGTTATAGTCAACATTGCAGCTAAAACAATGATGTTAAAAGCTAGGCAAATAACATTAATAGTATAAGAAATAGAGAGGGACTGAGCATTTTATAATGTTATAACCAAGTTGTCTTATATCCAAGGTTGTTATATACAGGTTCAACTGTATTTAAAATAACATGGTTTGCAAAAAAATAATAATAAGATGTATCTACTTCATTTATAATATAAGACAATGAAAACTATCAAATGAGAAAATAATTGGTCAGATTCCGTTATCTGCCCACCAATATGGCTGACAGTAGTAAGTTGAAATTATCTGGATCGGCACTCAACAAAATATTATTTCACCTCTAGATTATCCTAGGGCTCAGGGTTATGGTAAGGTTAGGACTGTAAAGAAAATATACTAAAATTGGCGAGAAAAAATACTAATTCCACATGCTACTACGTTTTAGTTGTCGCGTGACCCCTAACGTTAATTATGCTGTGGGCAGATAACGGAATCTGACCAAATTATTAAGCAACTATGCTTTTGTTAATGTTATGATAGTCTGCGAGAAATTAGTTCTTTAATTTATATCAATTTGATTCAAATTCTTTACGCGAATGTTTTTCTAAGAATAAATGTTCTGTATATTAGCCTGAATTCAAACCCATCTCTCCGCTAATATCAACATCTATAGGTACAATTTTTAGAAGATTAATCTAACAAGAGGTTAATTATAGTGAGTTCATCACTTTCCCTAACCCTTAGCATTATTTCCTATGGAAATTCTATGTTTTTTTTAGTTACATGCTGATTTCCAGTAACTGAACTAAGAAATAACCATATTCTGAAAACTATAATAAAAGGCAAGTTTGGTAACTTTGGTCATGATGTCTGTCACGCTGATCTGTTTTCCTTTATTTTCTGTCCGTAGATGTCGCTGTATCTTTAATTTTTGACGGACTTTTTATGTCGCTGTTATAGCAAGCTAAGAAGGAAGAAATTAATGTCCACCATTATTGATGGCTTTTAAACTAGTAGTACTGTATATAACAGGGGTGGGCACGTATGAGGTCAATGAGAGCCGGAATCCAGTTTTCCATAATTATAAAAAGCCATATAATAATTACATATCTAGTATTAAATAAATACCCAAATTCAACTTTAATTTCAGTTTGCAATTGAAACTTTGCAAATAAGACACAACGATTTTCCATTATTGTCAATAAAAGCAAAATTTTCTACCCATTCTTTTTGAAATATACTTTTTTCTTGTTCGTATTTTAGTTTTCTTATATTTTCAGTCAAGTTATCAAAAATGCGATAAATAAATTTAATTTGAAATCTAAAATTTAAACAAAAGAATTAAATTTACACGCTGTAAATAAGTTTAAATATAAAAGTCTGCTCACCAGATTTTTTTAAAAGCACGATATAACACACTTAACTGATAAAATGGAAGCTGTGTAATGGAAGTTGTGACAGTGTGAAGTTATCAGCGATGATGATGCTCGCGCATGTTTAAAACAGTTGATGCAAGGGAACGAACGAGAGAGCAAGCGAGGGATCGAGCATACATAATAAAATTTTATTTTAGTCACGAAAAAGAAGTATAACTTCTAACGTGCATGCATAAGTACACGCACCTAACTTTTTATAAAGTTCTGAAATAATTTAAAAATAACGGATTTAAATTTTCATTTTCAATGGAAATGGGAGCTGCATAAAACTCATCAAAGAGCCGCATGTAGCTCTAAGAGTCGCATTTGCCCACCTTTGGTATATAAACTGAATAATATTGTGAAAAACAATGTTTACTTCATTTTCATATATCACAAAATAAACTAATAAAATTAGTAGCGAGCCTGAATTGCTGTATATCTTAGCCAATAGTCATTGAAGAAATGCTGTATACATTCATTTCATAGTCATCCATTTATTTTCTTTATTTAATTGTCCATTATAATTTCAAAATCGAAAGGTCTACCCAAAACTAAAAACTAAATTAGTAGGACGAAATTTGCATGTATAACTGCTACTGCCTGTGGGGGTTAATTTAAGGATAATGATGAACAGGTATAGAGTAATACTAAACAGATAATGCTCAATCCATTCTGGACTAAATTTCTAAATCTTTTATTTTCTACCTGTACCTCATTCTTGCTCTTTACACCTCATTCACTTTTATTTTATTTATTATATTTATATTTTCTCTTATTTTTCTGCTTTTGCTTTTATCTTTTCTCATTATTTTCTCAATTTTATTTTTTATTCTTTCATACCTATTTTTATATTGTTGCTTTTGTTTCCTCCTCCATCCTTCTATGTCTTTATTATCCATTTACTATAGTTTTCATTCCTTTCTATCCAATTTATCTTTATCAATCATAACTTTTCATCTTTTAATTATCTGACCTTTCACTTCTTTCTCTCTCATCTCTTTTGTTTTTTTCTCTTTTGCTTTTTTGTACTCTTTTCACTATTTCATCTACTCAATTTATCTTCCTTTTTCTTTCTCTCGTTCTCTATTTTTTTTTAATTTCTTTTCTTTTTACCCTATATTTTTCTCTCAATTTATTGTACTCCTCAACATTTTATAGTTTCTCTAATATTAATTTGAACATTATTTTACTATAAGAAAACAATTTTAATTATATGCTAGTCCACAGTTTGTAAATTCAAATATTCAAATAATATTATCAATATCTGAATCTTAATTTGTTAATCTTTAGTTGTTGTGTGAGTCCTAATGCTAATTCTTTTGGTGGGCAAATAACTGAATCTGAACCATATTTTAGTGTAAATACATTTTGAGGCATAGTTCTTACACCCCCCCCCCCCCCACCAATCCTTCCAAAAAAATTAGGTGTGTGTGTGTGTGTGTGTGTGTATGGGGAGAGCCAGGGCCCCTGCCTTCCCTTCCCCTGGGTATGCCACTGCTTGAATAAATATTTTTTTTTTAATATAGCATTTTTATAATGCATTAATACTGCATCAGACAAAACTCAGATTTGCAATCCAAGTCATGAATGAATAATAAATTCAAAGATTTTTTATTTTTCTCTGTTCGATTACTATTAAAGCTTGTTCTAAATATGGCATTCAATCACAACTAATATCGGAAATCCTTACATCAAATCTTTTCAGTTATTTTGGAGCAGAATGAAATATTAATATAAAATACCAAAAAAAAAAAAGAAAAAAAAAAAATAAAAAAAAAAAAAAGAATTACTTTTTTTAAAAAAAAAAAATATATGCGACAAGCATTAAATTCCAGATGAATGAGTCGATATGTATTACAGACAAAGATATTATAATTAGAAAAAGATCAATAATTTAATGATTTTTTTTATTCCTCCGGTTGCTAACATGTTTTTAATGTAATATATTCAAGGTAAATTATAAAATGAATACTTTAAAATACACAGCAATATACAGAATTACAGGATATTTACAACATGGTAATCACATATTTACAAATAAATAAACTGTGATTTTTTTTTTAAAAAAAAAAAATACAAATAAAAACTGAATTAAAAAGCCTTCAAACTTTTGCCCTGGAATGAAATGTGGAAGAAACTAAAAAATCCTTCACAAAGGATGACCATCTTAGAGATCATGAAGATCCTCCTAGTCATTGTGAGACCTCCCCCCCAAATAATAAAGTACCCATATTGAAAAAAAAAAAAAAAATTCAAATTTGAAAATTTACCCCAATCCCTAAAACCAAAGGTTTGGTAAATCGATTGAGATTCGCCATCAGAGTTCCTACCGTTTAAATTTTGATGTCTCAAAGTCCAAAAATGAAAAATAAATTGTCGCAGTAGGAGAATAATATTATGGATAATCAAACTTTGATGTCTTTGTGAGGGTTTAATAAATAATACAGTAGATTTATCTTAGAACCAAATACCATGATTATCATCCGAGATATTTTTTTTCCTCTTATGGCAAATGTAAATCGGTGCTGAGATGAGAAGATCAGAGTCATATCAATCCATAGCCGATTCATCGATACGGGAAGACATAGAAATGATCGCCTCTCCAATTTAGTTTTTCTCAAAGATAGCATTCAATAAGGAAGTTGTACGACTTTAAACATGATTTTTGTATGGGGAAAAAAATTTTTTCCCATACGTACAGGTGAAAAGATTTTAATTCGCAAATTTAGCCTAGATTGATTAATATAACTGAAATCTAAATTAATATTTTTATAAGTTTATTTCAAGTTTTAATCAGTAACCTGCAATATTAATATTTTTAATCGCCACACATATTTTTCCTTTTGAAGCAGGCCTTTCCTTTTTAAAATATACATGGTTAAGACACTAAATTATTTAAAACTTTTCTGGGTTTCACTAATTGAGAAGAGTGAGATATTTATGAGTCGAATGTGTCCTGTAATTATCACTTGTAGATATTTGTCATTGCTGTTTCTAACGTGTTTGGCAAAAAAAAAAAAGAAAGTAGAAAATAATGATATTTATGAGCCTGTATGTTGATAATTTGTCCTTTTAAATTTTGTTTCATTGCAATCTTTAATGGGATATTTTTAAAATGTATGGAGTAATTACATGCCTGTGACATGATTTATGGTCATGGAAAAGAAGGACCTTGAATTGTTTTTTTCAATAGTAAGGCTGCAATATTTTCTTTTAAAAGCACTCTGAACACGTCTGAAGGTGTATAGTCTAAAGCAGGGTTCTTCAACCTGCTCCAGTATGCCCACTAAAAAAAAAAAGCTCATTAAATCTGACAACTAGACAACAAAACGTCCAGTCAACCAAAAAAAAAAGGTTATCAAACCTGACAAGAAGTCAATAAAACATCCAGTCTACGAAAAAAAAAAAGTTCATCAAATCCGAAATGAAGTCAAGGTGGGCGGTGGCATATTTAAATCTATGCAAAATATGTAAAAGTGGGTGGTAAACGAAAAAAGGTTGAAGAACTCTGATCTAAAGGCTCATTTATATTTGTACGCAATGCTTATCGGTTGCATTAAAACGTTTAGTTTTCCATAAGATCATGCACACTGCTGTAGTTAGGTAATCGCTTGTAATTATTGGAAAAATCCCACTTTTTGCAGATATCCGTTTGCTCTCCATCTTGTTTAACCATTGAACCATATCTTATGTTTTCTAAGTAGAGGGCAGAACACTGCTGTTTTTGTCCCAATTGATTTAGTTTGAAAACATTGTATTTGAAAATGGATTTTCGTAAATCAGTAAATAAAGTAAAAACAAAATATTTTACACAATACTAGACGTTTATTGAAATTCATTTTGATGCGTAAAACTAAAAACGTCAACTATTGTAAATAAGAAGAGGAATATGATTGGCTATAGTATTGAGCTATTTCATTGGTTATGTACACAACCTTCCAGAAAACTATGAACAACTTTATGCCCGCATCTACAATAATTACGAGACAGATCACAACGGTTCAGAGACCTGTTCAGTAAAAGTATAAATCATGCACATTGCTGCAGTTAGGAATGCACAATTAAAAGACAGATAGTAATGTCATCGCTCGTGATTATTGGAAAAATCCCACTTTTATGTAGATATATCAGTTTGCTCTCCATCTTGTTTAGCCATTGAATTAATCATCTTATATTTTATAAGTAGAGGGTAGCACTCTGTTGTTTTTGTTCCAATTGACTTAGTTTGTAAACATCGTATTTGAAAATGGATTTTCGTAAATCAGTAAATAAACTAAAAACAAAATATTTTACACAATACTAGACGTTTATTGAATTCATTTTGATGCGTAAAAACTAAAAACATAACAACTGTTGAAAATAAGAAAAAGGAATATGATTGGTTATAGTATTGAGCTATTTCGTTGGTTATGTACACAACCTTCCAGAAAACTATGAACAACTTTATGCCCGCATCTACAGTTATGAGACAGATCACAACGGTTCGGAAACCAGTTCAGTAAAAGTATACATAAGCGTTAATACTATAACTCACTCCAAGATATGACACAAATGTTTTTTTTTTTTGTTATTGTTGATAGAAAAACTATTGGAGTGAAAGGGTTAAAGCTATTTTATGTTCAATTTGTTTTTCAAATTTAAGGTAATTTTAAGTCAAAATAGTTTCACCTATAATCTCGACTGTTCAGTAATCTTCGTTTTAAATCCACCGAAAAGGGTCCCAATTTTATATGGAGAATTTCCCATTTAAACGATGCTATTAAAGAAAGAAAAAAAAAAAAAAGAGACTAAATGCTTAAAATAATGAAATGAAACAATCCCTAATGTAATTACACTGATTTGTGATGGCAGTTGTAATGTACTTTGAGCCATGGAAAGAAAAGTCTGAGACTCCGTCCGTACTCTCTATGTATTAGACTAATGGTTTAAACAGTGGAATCAAAGTTTATTATCCTATAACAAAATTAAAGTAAGTTTAATTTTTGCTAATATAAAAACGGTTGTTTGAATAAATTGTTTAATGAGATGAGCAGAAACAGATTACAACACAACCGAGGGAACTTGTTATAAATATGAAATGTTAAGATTTAACTGGCGTGGGAAGGAAGAAGGGGGGGGGGGGGGGGGTAATATAGTATTTTATTCAAGTGAAATGATTCAATATGTTTCCAACCACAACTTATAGACAAAACATTTTATCACTCAGTTTAAAACTTTAACATTATTTAACCAATTAAGTTTTTTTTTCTCCCGCTTTTCCAGCAATCCATTAAGATTTTAGATTCTGTAGTTAAAAAAGAAAAAAAACACACACATACAAAAACAAAACAAAAAAAAACATGTTACTCTTCAACAGTATTCAATCCATAGAGGTCTCGAATCAATAAAGCTAATGAAAATTTGTCGAGTGGCTAGGTCTTCTAACGCCTCGTTCTGACGAGAGCCTGGCTAATGTTGATTTGCACCAACATTAATTGCTTCTTGAGGAAACTATCTTGCTAGGTTATACTTCTAGCCTTTCCTGAAATTAATTCCTATTAACCAAAAGGCTTTTATTTTTTATTCTCTTTACGAAAATTGAATTTCAAATGAATTACTATAGACTTAACCCAGGCGATTTAATATTCTTCTAAGATAAAATTGGATAAATCGATCACATTAAAAGCATATAAAAATGAATATCATATATTGGTTCAAATAAGCATGGAAACGATAATAAGCTTCTAAAATTGTTTCATAAGTATAAATTCAGTTATTTAAGATTTTCATTTGTTTCGTTTATGCATTCTTCTCATTTATTGGCAATTAATGTTACTTGTTACCCACCTTTTATATATTTTCCTTTTTATGAATATTTATGTTAATGTTGTTTTGTGTTCATTGTATTGCTATTCAATGATTAGACATACAGTACATTATCTAATTAAGAGTTTGTTAAATCTTAAATGAAATAAATAGTAAATAGTGATGGCAGAGCAGGTTTATCTGCACAGAATACTAAAAAATTTTCTGCATGGATTACTAAAAAATTGTCTGCACGGATTACTAAAAAAATTATCTGCATGGATTACTAAAACATTTTCTGCACAGATTACAAAAAAAAATATCAGCACGGATTACTAAAAAAACAACCAATTATGTTTGACTGTAAGGCACATGACTAAATGAAAGTAAGAGTGCAAAGCTATATTACACATTATTCTAGTTTTGGCAGCAAGTTTTTAAGCAAAGTGACAAACAAATAAGATAAACTGGCAATGGAAACACAAAACTATTGGACAGCATTGCACTTACTGTTAACGTCAATACAAATACAAATGAAACTGAATGCATAGTAGGTTTTAAAATTTGCAAATTTATAGAAAAGACATGGTGCATATTAGCTTAGAGGACCCTCAACAAAGTCTGTATCCTGAAGCCTTAAGAACAATTTGGTGGAGGCTTAGAGGGCCTCAAACAAAATTTTGTTTACAAGCTCTGAGCAACAAAGTTCCACCACTGATCGCTAACCTTTTTTTATTTAGATTCCTAAATAATTTATGCCCTAACCCTAACTTAAGAAGTGGAAAAACATTTTTACATTGTTTCATTCAGACTAACAGTTGGTTTTTTAGTAATGAATGTGGAAAATCTGCTCGTAGTCGTAGAAATGGAAGAAAACTTTATTTC
>PXIH01S0007530.1:30318-42067 GCA_003024985.2 Euperipatoides rowelli | reverse complement strand
TATTTATAATGATTAGGGATATGTAAACCAATAGAATTTGTTGAGATAATAAAAAGGAGACCTCCAAGTACAGAGCATTGGGGTACACCATTAGAACAATTAAAAGATTTTACATTAAATGAGTTTTGCTTATTAACTTTTATAAATTGAGATTTTGATATAGGAAAGAGGATATCCACTTGATGATAGAACCAGGTATTTCAAATTCAAACAATGAATTAATACAAATATTGTGATCAAGATGATCGTAGGCTTTGTTCATATCAGTTATGATAGTTACTGCACGGTTATTATTATTTTCCAGGGCTTTCAAAATGGAATCAATATAGAATATAAGATATTGTGATGTAGAATGATTAGGTAAACTACCATAATGTAATTTGTCAATTTTATTATTTACTGTGTCAATAATTAAATTGAAGATATGTCTTTCACATAATTTGGAGATAACATGTAATATTGAAATAGGATGAAGCTTTGAAGGAGAAGAAGAACAGTTAACCTTAGGTATGGAGATGAGAAGGGACCATTTCCAATCATTAGGGCAGCACCTTGAGGTAAAGAAAGGTTAATCAGGTGGGTGATTTTATAAAAAGGTTTGATAGAAAATTCCTAAAAATAAAATTAGGAATAAAGTCTGTAGAATGGGATTTATTATAGGGTAGTTTGTTAAGTTGATGCAATACCCAAAAGATATTCACCGGAGGAATGGGAAAATCAGGTAAAAATATGGCAAAGAGTTGAAATCCATTGGAGGTATTGAATTCAAAAGACAGTCATAAAAATTACAAACCTCATCCATAGATTGATAGTGTGTTTTACCTGGAAAATTAGAAAAAGTTGATTTCTTTTTTGAAAAATTGGAACAATTAACAAATCAAAAACTCCTTAGACCCCTTTGAGACTGAAATTTTCTTTGATTCGAAAAATGTTTTATTTGCATAAAACAAAGCTGACTTTAATTCATAATTGACTAGATTAGTTTGATCAATATCACCATTAATAAAATGTAAGTGATGACTCCTTTTTAGCAAATTTTTTTTAATGGGAAACAGGTGAAATAGAAGTTTTGAAGAACCATATTAAATAATTGAACTGAATCATTAATGTTGATAATGTTAAAAAAAATCTGACCAATCAAACGAAGAAATGAATTTTCTAAACGATAAAATATTTGATTGAGATTTAGGATGGCAATAAACAGATTCGGAAGCTTTGTTTTTATTTAAATTAGAATTGGGAATTAAAACAATAGAATTATGATCAGATGACGAGATTGGGCATTTTATCATGGTGTTTTTAATTAATTGAGCCTTTAAAAAAACACATATCCAAAATTTTAGAACCTCTTGTAGGTTTCAAAACCAGTTGATTAAATTGTTTATTGTTATGTAAGAAATTTATATTCATATCATTAAAGTCACCTAATACTAAAATATTAGTATTTACATTCTTGACCAGAATTCTATCAATTTCACTTGTAATGAATTTGATTGTTGCCTCTTTATAAGGATTATGGGAAAGGCGGTAAACAGCAATTAAAGCTATAAGTGGAATATCACATGGCATATAGTTAGATCTCAATGTTATTGATAGCACTTCAACTTCTGAATTAGAAGGAAGATTAACGGAGAAAACTGAGAATTTATTTTTATCATGGAAATACCACCGCCTTGATATTTATCCAATCTATTTCTGATACGGTGAAATGATATATATATCCATCTATTTCCAAAGCATCAAAATTAAAAGGTTTGATCCATGACTCAGAGAATATTGCAACATCAGAATTTTCATAAATTCTAGCTTGAATGTCGTCAAACTTGTTGTTTATCGACATAACATTAATATATAAAATCATAGGAAGTATATAGTTAATTGAAAATAATTTGATCTTGACAAGATTAGAAGAATTGCAGATATTTTTTACCTTTTTAATAGATAAATAATGATAAGAAATTACCTTGGTTGATAATTTCAATTTTCAAATCATTAAGTTGATATGATTTTTTTTTTCATTTCTACTTCATTGCCAGTCCATCATCTTATTGCAGCAATTGTGTAATGCTTAAAAAAATTTAAATAAATAAAACATCTGGCGTAATTAAGAAAAATCTTCAATCTACAAAAAATAAAAACAAAATGCCATGTTAATTAGGTTCTTTAACTCATAATTTTGTTCATAATCTGCTCTCAGTATTTTAAAATAGTATTTTTATGATCTTGACTTAGGCTAAGCTGAAAATTGGGGATTATAGTTGAATCTGGAAATATTCAGCTTACAAAATATTGGAGATTAAAAAATTGACCCCAAGTGAATTCATCAATGTATCACTTAGATGGCAAATCACTGATAGATGTTTGCTCTTTCTCCATGCTCTGAAAATGTATGTAACTGACTGTCCAGTCTAAATCTGTTAAACATTTATTATTTCTACATTGAAAATATTAAGAAAAGACTGATTCATTCCAAACCAATATAAATTTTATAAAATGTTCAAATAAGTTTTATTGCACCTCTTGATTATCATAGGATTGAGGCATAGTCGGGTTAATATATAGTAGGAGTCAGGGCCTCAACAAAGAAGGGTTGGTTAGGGTGACAGTCCTGTGGCCCAGGACCAGGTGAAGCCCCATGTATGAATAAACTCCATACGAAACTATATAGTTATGTCCAGGAGGTGATGTGAGAGGGGGGGGGGCATAAGCCTTGATAAATAAGGGGCCCCATAAGCCTGAAAGAAACCTTAGACTCAATAAAGATCAACAAAACATCCATACAAAAAAACATCCTTACAAAAAAACACAAGATGCCCTAAACCTTATCAAAAATGTGAAATGACCTACTTGGATTTCCAGTCCTGGTAGGAGTTAGGGTTCAGGTTGGGATGAAGGTTAGGACTGTAAATAAAATAATATGGTTGTTATCCATTTTAGTCATGATCCAGAATGTTTATTGCACCTTTTGGTTATCATACGGTTGGAGCAATAATTATTTTTTATTTTTCTTGAAAATTCCTGTGTCATAATTTTTCATAGTTTTTGCATGAGTTCGACAATGATCTGTTGTCAGAAGATTTTTTTCTTAACTGCACTTTATTTACACAAACAAATGGTAAAAAAAAATGGATTGATTCGATTCAAATAAGTCCAGTTGCAAAAAAAGATATCTACCCTTCAAATATTATAATCATGTTTCTCTGTATACTGATTAATAATAAATGAGTTTGTCTTTTGTTCATTTAAACCTTTTTAGAATTCAGAAGGTGATAATCAAAATCACCTATTGCAGCCGGCTTTATATCTATTGACTATTTTTATGATTATAATATTTTTTTTTTTAAACAAATAAAGTTTTTGATTTTATTCATTAACTTTCTAAAGTAATTTCACATTTAACTAAATATTTTCTAATTTCTTTCTATGTTGTTTCTTTTGATTCTTATTTACTTTATAAATTATTTTTTAATTCTTAGATTTTAATCTGTGATTTGTGTCCTATTTTACAAAGTTGTGTTTCATGCATGGAAATTCTTTTAAAATTCTAGTTAATTCATGAATTGTTAATTTTTTAGATAGCCTACATTCCTAATTCCTTTTCATTTTGAGATGTATTTTAATGGCTTAAAGTTTTTTTTTTAACTTTCTGAAGAAATTCCTCAGTTCTTTGTTTATGTTGGCATTAAAGTTTATGGTAATTATGGAAAGATGAATAATTGCCATTCACCTTTGAGATTTGATTCACTTTTTTTTTTTTTTTGAAAAATTGCTTTATTATTTTTGTACAAAATATAGTAGATTTATGAACCTCATAAGACTTTGGTTGAAAGTAAGTTTATAAAATTGTTCTACAAAAGCTATAAATCTCTTTAGTGTTGTGATTAATCTGCTTTTCCATTCCTTCATAATTTTAACTTTTTTTTCTTCTGTTTGATTAACTCTTTCATAGATGTAATGCAGTTTTATATCTAATTTATATTTATTGTTTTTAATTTTGTCATATACCCTACATGCATATAAGCAAATTTTTTCACATGTTCCAGTATACAAAATACTTAAAATTTTATAATTATATATAAGGGGCATAAACATTAACTTTTATTTAACCTTTTTATATTTTTATTTGTTATTTTTCACTTTCATTTAATTTTGGTAAGAAATTTGTAATGTACCCATTTCCAATAAATTAAAGAAGGAGCAACATACACACACCATTTAATATATCTATACTATAACACCTAAGAATGCTCTTGTTAAGTCATTTGTCATTATTTGTTGTTTTAGTTGCTAGTGTTTATTCAGCTTATGGCTTGACTCAGTTCTCAGTTTGTATGTATTAGTTATCATTAATAAATATATTAGTTTATCCATTTATTTATATAGCTTCTGACCTTTTATGATTCATAAACCAATCAAATCCAATGTTGCAATTATAATCAAGAAGCAGCTATCATGATTCCAACCAGTACCTTCAAGGTTCAGCTAGTTGCAAAGTTAGCCTACAGAATGAAAAGGTCTTGCCAAATTTCCTCAAAGGATGACTCTTACAAAAAAGTTTGAATTTTTATCAGCAATAACCATTATTTAGAATTAACAAAAGCTTCTCTTAGTTTATAAAATGTGTAATAATTTCATTATTACACATGTTTAGAAATTTTTCTACATAGGATTTCTATGAATCTTAAAAATTACGACACATGACCGCTTATGTTAAAATTTTGTACACGCCCACTCGAAGGTTAAATATGTTGGATCATGATACCAATATTAAATTTAATCATTTGATATTTTTTCCTTCTACACTTTATTTACTAGGTGAAAGAGTGAAATAAATATGGCCCAAATCTTGTGACCTATACACATGAATCTTGANACAAACTAATGGCTGTTGGACTTCTAGGTTATATCAGTGACTTCCAGAGAAAACCTATTAGTTTCTGCTAGACTGTATAAATGGTATCTGTTCTAGTAAGTGTCTCCAAGCGTGGTCCTTGATTAGATCAGTGGCTACCATCCACTTCAGTAGATCATGGACTATACCAGAAGATTTTTGTCTAGACTAGTGCCTCTTGGACTAGTCAAATAGTTCTTGTGATAGCATGGTCCTGAACCAGTTTATTGGCTTCTGATTTGGATCAGTGGCTCCATGATTTGACTAGTAACTCCTGACAATACTAATGACACATGGACTAAATAAAATGGTCTTAGACTAGACCAGTAGTTCTTTGACTAAACCAGTGACTTCTATATTAGACTAATGGTTTCTGGACTGTTATTGGGTCAGTATGGTCTAGTCCAGAAACAATTATATTAATTATTTCTGGACTAAACCAAATTGAATCATAAACTATACCAGTGACTATCAGACTAAACAGAGTTCTGGACTATACAAGTGATTATGGACTAAACTAGTGGTTTCATGAATGATTCATTGCTATTATACTAGACCAGTGGTGTTGTAGATTAATGGTTTTTAAACATTGCATTACTGCTGTAATGATTTGTGTTTGAATATTTTTAAGCAGTGAACAATTTTTTTTTGTATTTTATAAGAAGTTAATAAAATTTTAATATATACAAAAAGTCATATTACTATTGTTTAGTATAAATGGTTAAAGAAATTATTTTTTATTTATTGTCACTAAAGCCATGGGCACCCATGTCATCCAATATCATAAATAATTTTGTTATCTTTTTTTTATAAGCATCATATATATTCTTATCATTTGGCTAACAAAATCTTTTAAACATCACTCCTTTATTAACAAAATAAAAAAGTATTTTGAAAAAATTTTTCTAAACCAGTGATTCCTATATTAAACTAATTGTTATTAAATAATTTTGTCATACTTCTCAAATAAAAAAAAAACCTTTAAAAATTTTATATTGACAAAATCACAAAATCTTGGTGAAATTTCTCTTAGCACCATAACTTGCCCAATTATTTTAAAAGGGGAGGGAGCTCCCACTGTACATATTTAGTTCTTTTCCCCACACTGATGTTCTTCCATGTAATATTCTTATGAAAATATAATGAGAATAATGAACCACATGAAATATTTTGTGGTCATAAACTTTCGCCCCCCCCCCCCCCCCCCCAAAAAAAAAAAAGATTTTCTTACCACCTAATTTTTATCTCTTCTCTTACTCCCATACACATACTTCTTAAGACCCATGACATCTTTCTAACAATAGACACAATTTCCTGATTAAAAATTTTGATTCTATTTTTCAGTCCTGTCCATGTAAAGTATTTTAAAATTCTAAAATGAAAAGTGATTTGATTCTAATGTGAAGTTGTGATGTGAATTCTGATCATAACAAATTATTCTGTATTTTCCATCTATTTATCTTACCTTATAATAATCTGCTGTGAAAACTTAAAGCATTTAAGCTATACTAATTTATTAATTGTAATTAATTTTCAAAATGAATTTGCACCTAGGTAAGCTTATTTAAAGTTAGGAAATTAACTCTTTGAAAATCCAATTAGTGCTCCAATTTTGATTTATATTTTGAGTTTTAGCCTTGAGAAAATAACGATCTCATGAATAAAGTGTATTTTACTCTCAATTATCTTTGAAAGTCATTCATCAAACTAAAACCTGATGAGAATATAGTTTTTAATTAGATTAAGTTAAAGATACTATTTGGAAAAAGGCTACAAAGCAAAGATTTTTTTGCTATCTATTACAATAATTATTCAGAAATCACATGTATTCCATATATAGCCTACACTAAATCTGAATTTTATTTTTCCATCATATTTTCAAATGCATTAAATGTTGAATAACGTTTATTTATTTTCCTTAAGGGCTGCATTACTAATTTTCCCGGAATTTGTGGGTCACATTGGGAGAAATTTTAACTATATATGTACAGTCAATCAGATTGGAGTTACCAATTTTTATTTTCAAAAAAGCTAATCTCATATCTTTAAGAATAATTGGAATTACAGTCTACTTTTTTGTTTTTATATAGTTTAATATGTCTTAAATAAGTGTATGTAATTTTTTTCCATTAAAATTTGCTAAAATTTAAAATTTTTAAGATTTCCAAACACGGTAAAATGACGAAAACCGTCTATGAGATTTTTAATGCTAAAGTTTCGTATTTTGATAATCAGAGGCTCAAAAGTCAATACACATTCATATAGTGTGTAAGATCGGTGAGTTTGGAAAATCTCCTGATTAATATTAATTAAAACCATTTATATAGAATGATAGAGAAAGGATGTGAGATTTGATTAAAAAAATGAAGTTTCTAACTCAACTGGATCAAAAGATATGGTCGATTGAAATTTATGTTATGACTGTGGTTGGCCTCTCTGAAATGCAGCCAGAGAGGTTACGAATAGCAAACCCGGATACTAAATCCAGGTCGATCTGATGATGTTTATAGTAATCCAATGTCAAAAGGATGTCTATTGGATATATTCATATGTGATATGACCTTTTATCTATTATTTATGAAAACTATATGGAGAGTTCAAACAGTCATCATTATCTCACCCCAAGGCACTAAAATAGAACAGTGCAAAAGGGCATACTAAATACAAAATAAATCATTTCTAAACTATTCTAGGTGTAATGATTATTATTTTTTGAAAATATAAGTTTTAAATTTTTAAAACTATTAATATTTTTTATGCAATATTTAGCTAACAATGTTAGTAGTTAGTTCATTAGAAGATTAAGGGGAGGAGTCTTGATGAGTGAGTTAATCTCCATATAGTGTTCGTAAATCAATAGATATAAGGTCATATGACATATGAATATATTCAATAATATTTTAACGTTAGATTACTATAAACGTCATCAGATAGCTGTGGATTTAGTATCCAGGATTGCTATTCTTAANCTCTCTGGCTGCATTTCAGAGAGGTCAACAGCAGTCTTAACGTAAATTTCAATCGGCCATATCTTTTGATCCAGTTCAGTTAGAAACTTGATTTTTTTAATCAAATCACACATCCTTTCTCTATCATTCTATATAAATGGTTTTAATTAATATTAATCAGAAAATTTTTCAAACTCGCCAATCTTATACCCTGTCTCAACATGGAATGACTTTTGCACCTCTGGTGATCAAAGTATGAAACTTTAGCATTAAAAATCTCATTGACAGTTTTCGTCATTTTACCATGTTTGGAAATCTTTAATATTTTTAATTTTAAATGAATTTAATGGGGAAAAAAAGTACTTACGCTTATTTAAGACATATTAAACTATATAAAAACAAAAAAAGTAGACTATAATTATAGTTATTTTTAAAGATATGAGATTAGCTTTTTTGAAAATAAAAGTCGGTAACTCCAATCCATTTGACTGTATATTGGATTGGTGAAAAAAAAAATGGAATGTTTAATATTACTTTAAATGCTTCTATAATATAATTTTTAATGTGACAATAGAATATTCAAAAAGTAAATTGTTCTAACAAGTTCATACATTAAAAATAAATGCGTAACTAATTTCTCAAAGACCATAAATATCTGAAGCCAAACATTTTAAGACAGGTGTAATATTTGGATTTTAGTCACATGTGTAAAAAAATTTATCACATTTACAACTGCAAGTGCTAGGACTGCAAACATATTACTAGTGTGCTATATGTTGTCATTGTTATACATACTCATTCAATTTGCAAAACTTTCAACCAATAAACACATTTTAGGTAGAAAATTTGGTTCATTGGTTATAGTTTTCATATTTAGAGGATACTTTTAATAATATTTGGTTAGTTGCTTTCCCAGTATCATATGACTCTATTTTTATTATTGTTATTCTCATGGATAATTTTGATTACAATAAAGTGTTTGAATAAACAATGGTGCTTTTCTTGTCTTCTTGATTGTTATTGTTATAGGAATAAAAATGATTTTTCTTATTATATAAAAAAAATTTTGTGATCATAATAGAAAATACTTTTGATCTACATATACTATGTGTTAAATTCTATCTAGATTACAAATTCATGACAAATAAAATAATTACCAGGAAATTTTATCAGACAAGGGGAAAAGGTCAGGAGTCTCAGAAATGACAGAAGAAAGTTGTAGTTGAGTGTGGGTTGCAAAGAGGCTCAGAGGTATCTTTCTGGTTGAGTCCTCAAAGCTATCATAATTTTAATTTTTTAACCAATTTATATGCTCCATAATGCTGCTCAATATCATATTTAATTTTTTTTAAATGGGCTTATGGTAGATGACCAAAGCCCAATTCTAAATGTCTTTATTAAAAAAAAAGTGAAAGTATCTTTTTAATTCTTTTGTGATTGATTAAGTTTTGACTTTGAGGTGACCTAATAATTATTTTAAATCATTTAGGAATAATAATATTCATGTTTAAAATGGAAATGTATTACTGAATCTCAAGAACCAAATAAATGTATTCAGAAAGATACAATTAGGAAAATTGTCCAAAATTAATAAGAAATAGATTTTTTTGAATATTCATTATACAGAAAAGAAAAATTAATATTAATAAAAAATATTTGTTTACTCTGTTGTTGTTTTTTTTGGCTAAAAATGTAGAACCTTATAAGAAAAACAACAACTCTATATTCAATAAATATTTGTCTCCTTAGAACTATAAAAACTTCAACACCGCCTATAAATAAATATAATTTTGTAGATAATGTCGCTAGAGCTTAAAAATTGTTCATACATATTTGTTTACTTTTAATTTTTTCCTTTCATTTTCAATTGTTAAAGTTAGGAAATTAAATTGTATCGATCTTTTCTCTTAGGATAATGGTAGGGTTAAGGTTTGGGATCATTTTTAAAAATTGTATGGATATTATTTGAAAAAATATGATAAAAAAACACATTTTTACATTAGAGCCTTTTTTTTTTAATAGTAATTTTGATACAATTTTATTTAAAAATAATCCCTAACGTTATCCCTACCCTTGCCCTAAGGGAAAGGATGGATACAAGTTAATTTCCTAGTAAATGAAAGGAAAAATGAAAGAAAAGTCACTGGTACAGGTCAAATTTTAGGCCCACCTGATAATGTGATTACCCAAAATAATTTATATTGTAATTTAAGAATAATTGTATTTTGATATTAAAGCTGCATATGGTAAAATATTTCATTTTCATTTCAAAATTTAAAAAAAAAAAAATAGCATTATCATTGTTTTTAGCGGTCACGTTTCTCTACAAGCACCATCTTGAGCTAGAATTTAGACTCATATGCAAGTAATATTTTTATTTTTAAATTATTATTATTATTATTATTATTATTGCAAATAACAATAATATAATAGTATAAATATTATTCTTATTTTATCCATCTCAAACACCCATCCTCTCACAAAATATATGCATATGTTTAAGGAATAAAAATAAATACAATTCTAACATTTGGAAAAATTGTTCACTATTTCAGCAAATAAATCTCCCATAAAGTGTCATTTTTATTTTCCTTTAGTTTATAAAATATTAGCTACATCATTTTTTAAGTTTATAATTATTTAATATACAGTGTAAATCATAACAATATTAGAAATCAATAAGATTATAAAAATTTGTGGGATTTATAATCCACCTCAAGCCCATTTTATGCGAATCTATCAAATTAAGTTGGCCCTTTTTTATTACTTTTGGATATCCTTCATAATCTGAATTTTATTTTTATAAAACTAATATTTGTGTAAATTCCAGAATTAATAATTAAAATACAAGATTTTTATCCAATAATCTGAAACTTTACCGTGTTTAACCATAGTTTACCTTTAATATTCACTAAAATATTTATGTAAATTATGCATTAGGGATGGGTGGAGATGAACTGATAAAAGTTTTTTTTGTGTGTTTGGTGAATATCTATATGCAAATATGTGTTTACAACATGGAACGACTTAAAATTAATAAAATTTAGTTGAGACGTTTGTGCTGTTCCTAAAAGAAACACATTTTTTTAAAAAATTGTTTATCAAGTTGTTAATTTTAGTTCTCCATATTATAGTACAACTAATAAAAAGTATTGTCAGAAGAAGGTAGAAGGTAAAAAAATAAATTGTAATGAGGAAAAGCTTTTGAGCATATTGTCTTTCAATGCAGTGGGTTGTTTAATCGAGAAATTATTTGAGTCAGATTATATAATTTGATCTTCAAGGATGAAGTGTAACTGGTTTTATTGTTTATTTGACAATAATCATGAAATTGTTAAATACATATCTCTTTCCGTTTTTTAAAGTTTGTGCATCAATAACTTAAGTAAAACATGAAATTAGGAACACCTTTGATAGGGATTGCTCCTTCGTGCCATTTTTCCTTTTTAAAAGTATATAGGATAATGAATGCATTAACTTATTGAGATGTGAATTAAAATATTAGAAATCAATTTATTATTTTGATTAATATATTTAATTCTTCAAGTATCTATATTACAGTTTTGAGATACAATGCCACATTCTTTATTATTAACAAAATGCTTAGAGAATCCAACTTATTTATGACAATGGAAACTACTTTTCATTAATCTCATCAAAATCTTGTTACCTGTTAGATATAATAATAATGCAGATAATGTTAAGTTCCCAGTCTTTATCGTAACCTGAAACTAAACTCCAACTACCGTAAATTCTTATTCTATATTCGCATATAAAAACCACTCATCTGTGCATCTATTTCATGTGTATATACAAATACTATTTCAGATAACAGTTTTACACAGTTAAGCTTATACCAGCAAACTTTACAAGTATATAATATTTTTTAGGTTGTTCTTAAATTTTTAAT
>PXIH01S0007521.1:7957-24634 GCA_003024985.2 Euperipatoides rowelli | reverse complement strand
AACCTGTACACCTCAGCATATGTCTTCGGTTCATCAAGCGGAAGTGAATCCGCTCGACCACGGAACTGAGACAATTTCTTTGTTTTTGCGTAATCTGATAATACAAAACAATATTGTATATCTAGATATTTTTTGTAATAAATCTTTCTTATAATAATAATAAAAAAAATTGAATTGTCTGGAAAGTTAGATGTAAAGCAACATTAAAAGTCTATGAGACTAAGACAAATCTACTGGAAGTCAGAGCTCAACATAAATGTTGAATTCAACTCGTCTGACCAAAATGAATTGGTTTTACAAGATACTTTGTGAGAATTGATTTCTTCTAAGGCATAAAAGATTAGTCTAGAATATGCAAGAATAACAGCAATTATATAAGATGGAAGAAAGAAAGATATTTGATTTGACTGTATATACACTGTAGTTCTAAATAAATAGATGACTATTTTTTTTTTAATTATTGTGTTATGTTGTAGATTAAAGAGAAGTAAAAAAAACACAAACTCAAAATAGGATGTGCGATGAATTTTAAGATCAAAATTGATAGCGTCTAATTGCTCTAGAATAATGCAGTTTGCCCTATTGCAGGTATGATTATTAATATTTTTTTGGGGGAGTTAATGATAATCTTCCCGAAGGAACTGCATATTTACTTATAATTGTATACATTACACTAATACGGTTCTTTAAGAGCCAACATACTGAGTCAAAAAATCCTGGCTAAGCCAGGGGAAAAAAACGCTCCTATGCTGGCCCAACTGACACGCAAACCTGTAACGTCTCAGCTTATGTCGTCATCCTCAAGTTTTACATCCTGCATGAAACAGACTGCGCCACGAAGACGGAACGATTATTAATATTTTTATATAGAAAAGTAATTTTGATTTATTAAAATAAATTGTTTGTTTTGTTAAAAAAAAGAAAATGGGGAAATTTACAAATTTAGATTTTTAACCTCTTAACCGATTGTTTAATTTTAGGAAATATTACAAAAGTAACATGATAACTATGCATCTGGACAAACCTATTTATTTATTTATTAAATAATTAGATTTGTCCAGATGCATAGCTCAATCCCCACAAATGAACAATGAAAAAAGTGATAAATATTTAAAAAAAAAAGACTAAAGTTTTTCTTCTTTTTATTTGAACCATCAATTCTACAAACTTTGAGTTTCAACAAAGTTTTTAATTAATACAATCAAAATCAAGTTTAGAATATTGATGTAACATAATTTTGGACGTTAAACTCCCATTTCTTAGGTAATATTTATAAATAAAATAAAAAAAGTACTATAATTAAAAAAAAAATTTACATTATGAAAAATACTGCACCTCAGACATAATAAGTACAAGGATGATTAGCCATTTATAAAAAGATCAACTAACAATTAAACTAACAAACACGTTCAAATGACTATACAGTTAGACATTGTAAGACAATTACTCCCATTTTTTTTTTGAGATTCTTATTTACCTGCCATTTTAAAATACCTTATTTACAACAAACGTAAACTGATAGTGTTTAGATATTGGAAGCAAAACAAATTTCAAGGGAATAAAAATAGCATAAATTACCAAAGAAACAATAATTTTGTAGTCAAGTCACACATGAAAAATATATGCTTGTAATAATGTAGAATCTGACCTCCAAAATGTAAACAATCAAAATTCTCCCAAATTGGCTGCAATTTATGGACATTCTAAAATTTATTTCTATGAATTTGATAATATTTGGAACATACTGTATATCATTTAAAAAAAAAAATGAATCTAACAGTAAAATAAGATTTGATTGCTCTGTCAAGTAGAAAATGAGATGGAGACTTCATTATTTGTTTCATCTACAACTATCCCATAAACTTAATTTCTAATGTCCTATGTGAATACTTACAGTAAAATTACTTCTCATTGTGGTAGTCAAGTAAATGATGAGACAGAAAATTTGTTGCTTATTCCCATCAAAACCCACACAATAAGTGTCGCTTCTAATTACAGCCGATGTAAATATTTGAAAATGAAACAAACATTTCTTAATTTCAAATGCTTTTAAAAGACAAAAATAAACATTTTAAATACAATTGTAATATTTATAAATTAATAAATAAATGATTCCATCCTTTAAATATAGTATTAGAATAGGATGGTTATTCTCATATGCAATATGCAGCCATATCGGATATCACAAATAGACACTAAAGGATGGAATAATGTTGAATTACAATATACTGTATATTTTTACAGGAATAGTTCTTTATAATATTAACAACATGGCCAATTTAGAAGAATTTTAATTACATTTTAATAGGTAAGGGAAGATACTGCACAATTATAAAATATAATTGACATTTTGATACAAAAATATTTGAAAGAGTTATCATTAATATTCCTCAAACTTTATATCTTTATTCAGGTTTTGTGACAAGAACTAAAGTAAAAATGAGATTTTACTTAATAACTCTTTAATTAAGATGGATTTTTCACTTTCTACAAAAAAAGCTAGTATCTATTACTTCCTTTATCTTTAATCAGAGTAAAAATTATGATGAAACGATTACTAAAGGGAGTGTTGTCACTAAGTCTATTTTACATGTTTATTAAGGACCAAGTTTTTTTGTTTTTATCCCTGACAAAAAAATAAATTATTTAAATGTATAAATTATCAACTTTGTTATGAATTTGTAAGCCAAATAGACTTCATAGTCATTTGAAAATCAAAATGCAAAGTTACATCAATTATTTTAATTTGATCGCTCTTCAAACATATTAGCAATTATTTTAAAATTGGAAATGGGCTCGGTCAATACTTAATCATTTCTTTTTATTCTCCAATTTGTTTGCTCTTGAATGTTAATATATTTTGAGTTGCATAAACTTAAACAGCCTTTGATATTTAAATAATTATGAAAAATTAAAACTGGATGATTTTTAAATACTGTAATTTAAAACTTTTTTAATGTTTTTTTTTTTTTTAATATCCTATTAGTGAAACAAAACATTCCGTTATTCTAAATAAGTAATACCAGTTTCCAATAAAAACAAGCAGAATTAAAATAAAGTGCAAGACAACTTTAAATAAAAATGATTAGGGATGAATGACAATGTAATTTGTTACAATTTAAAAGCTGATCAGAAAACATTTATTAATGAATAAGTCTGAAAAGCTTAGAAGACAAGTTTATATTTTATGCAATTCAAAATATTGTCATTAAACTGTACATTAGACTTTTTTAAATCTAAATGAATAGAACAGACCTAAATAAATAAATAAAAATACCTTAAAATACAAAATAAATTTAAATACAGATGTTTTTCTCTCAAATTTAAATACATTATCAACTTGTTAATTTATTTTTTAATTTCCAGTAATTCATTTCCTATTGACTAAAAAGATGGTAGGTCTGCTGTTTGATCCCACAAGAGGTTCTTTCCCCCTTCTTTTCAATATTAATAAAATATAAAATTATCATAATACCTTAATTACATAATTAGCTCTATTTGAAGAGCTATGAAAAAAATGGAAATCATCTTTGGTGCCATTCTTGTAATCTTTCACAATAAAGCTATAAGATCTTTGTTGGGTACGATGAGCCATTTACTGGCTTGACTGCGCCCTCTTGAGCAAATCCGCACGAGACTTCTTGAGACACACGAGTTGAGTCCATTATACTCTTTTCAAAAGTCCTTCAAAATGATTTTTTTTTTGCTTAAAAAATAAACACACTATAATACAAATATTACAAGTTCAGGTATGGGCATGAATACGCCGTCTAGTGGCACATTTAATACTATTACAGGATTGTATACTGGGAAATGTAAGTCTCATAGTTACAAGGGCAGAACCAAGACACATTCTAACAGGTGAGATACTCCCTCCAGGAAGTTTTAAAAGTACTGTTCCTATAGCGGAAATACCATCATCAGTAGATTCTAGTGCGATTGGCCGCACAGCAATTTTACTTTCTTGCTGAATATACTCTCCTTCATGTCCATTTCGACCAAATTTAATAGGTCTTAGTACAATTTCATCAGGTAAATCATCAATAACTACAAAAACCCTGGCAAAGGGCCGACTGGCCATATTTTGCATTTCAATGGCATGCTGGTGTCTAGCCCTTCGCACATCCATTGCTTGCTTTACTTTCCAAACTACAACACAAATAGCTAAAAATAAGAAGAAACATGAAAAGAAAACAGAAAAAAATACAAACAAATCTATATGAGGCTGATCCTGACGAAAAAATATGTTTCCAAATGAAGTGTGTTGGCCAGGTGTACCTCGTAAAACCAAATAGAAGCGTGAATTTCTTAAATTGTGAATCTCTAATGGCAATGTAATGACTAAGCGATATTGTAAGTTTTTTACTAATAAAAAGGTATTCGCATACATAACAGTTACAAAAGTATTTAAACCCTTAGCCCTACGATATTCTAATCGATATTTTTGAAGCTTCTGTTGAGTTCCATTATGGATATGAGGAGAATCCTTGACAGAACGTTTATTTCGTAAAGGTGGGAATGGTAGTGGTTCATCATCAAAATTATTGATTGGGATATATGTATAATTTTTATCAATGCTCACAGCATGTTCTCCAGTTGTTTGATTTACTATTACAACAAAGGTATCCTCTTTAGGTGAAAAATAAACATCTACAGCTCCTTCAGTGATGTCAATAGTGATGCGAATATCCACATTCAAATACTTGGGTTGCACAGCAAAAAATACAGTACGTCCTTGCAATAAAGGTTTGGGATTTCTAGAACACTCGCCTGAAAAAAAAAAAAAAAAAAAACTTACTACTGTATTTATTAAATTAAAAAATTTCCAGTTATTTACAACATGTCCAAATCTGCCAACATTGTAATAAAAAGGTTAACCATTTTTATAGAATAAAAGCTAATCACAACTAAATATGAACTAAAGAGAGGATTCAGATGGTGTATCAATTCTTATCCCAAACTTAGAAGTGAAGATGTTGGTACCACTAAAATTATATTTGCTAGACCAATGAGAGAATTTATGAATCGATATACTACTGGACATAATGTGGTACGGTATATAATATGGATAGTGTTAATCTATGATTAAGCTTTAGCTCGCCAAATTCTAGAGGTTTTCCTTATTTGGCTACCAATCATTACTTTGGATTAACCAAACTGCTAATTCTAAAAATAAAATCATATCTTTGAACAAACAAAACAAAAATCACTGACCATGAAAATTAAGAATTGGCATAAAGATATTGGTGGTTGCCTTCAATACTACATGGATTAGGTTGACAATCCTCAATTCACTCAATTGGATTAGGGTTCAAAGTTAAACTCTTAATAAACTGCTCTATTAGATTACTGCCAACACAATATAAGGTGAATTTTTAGGATGGGGGTAAATTTTTTGGTGTGAATGACAAATTTATTTTTCAGCAAAGGTTAAGATCAAGGCCAAGATTGGACTAGATATTTTTTGGTTTGGCTAGAAATTTATTTGCAGGTAAGACTCCAGATTAAACATGGAATTAACCATCAAATATCTTCCACATTACTTAAAAATGATGAAAATTTTACACTGAAAATAACAAGCAAAATTATTGATATGTAAAGATTAAATCATGAAAACTTTATTTGGGATCAAGAAAAAAAAAAACATTTTTAAAAATGCCAAAAATATTTAGGCATCAAATTTATATTTATTTATTTTTTTAAAAAAAAAAAGACATTTTTTTGGAAAGAAAAATTATGAAAATAAAATGCTAGGTACAGTAATCAAAATAAATTGAAATCAATTCTGATTAAATCAATTACCTACAAGAAGATTGTAGAATGCAAAAAAAAAAAAAAAATGGACAAAGTGAAAAAACAGGCAATTGTCATAAGACAACAGTAAGCCAAACTACCGCTGATGGCTTTGCCAACTTTCACTTCCAAATTTGTTAGAGTTTGCTTGTTATCTCATCCATATAAGGCTGAAACATATTTTATTTATTGATTCATGTATTTATTGTCTTAGAGTTCAGAATTTGTTTAAAAGTTTGCATGTCGGTTAATGGTTTTATACAAATTTTATGACTTTTTTTTCCTTCTACACTATATTATTAAATAGCTTTTTAAGAAAACCCATTTAAAATTTCACTGATAAATTGCAAAACATTCCTTTATTTATCTTCCTTTGTTTATTTTTTATTTAAATGTGGTAGGGAATTTTAAGTTTTCTCTTAATTTCTCACCAAATTTGATAAATATCTACCCAAAAATAAATGAAAATATTAGAATAAAAAAAATTGTCCTTATTGATAAAAAAATATAAAATAGACTTTAAAAGAAGCATTTGATTAAAATAAAATTTAAAAAAATAAACTGACTGCTTCCAATTCGGTTAGATTCCGTTATCTGCCCACCAATATTATAATTTTTTTATTTACTCTTTTCTTTTTCATTCTTGGTTTATTAATAGCATTGAATATTTTTTAACCATATTGTTTATTTAAATAATTAGAATAAATAATTTGAATAAATAATTTAATTAGTTATTAATGTACGGATTATATTTTCATTAATAATGGCTAAAATATCCCGGTACTAAAACTTAATGAATACCGTATCTAATTATTTCACTCATAAGTGTTTTTCACATTTTATCATAGGGTTTGAGCATAGTGTATTTCACACGTAGTAATAGTTAGGGTCCAGGGTAAGTGTAAAGGTTAGGCATCCAATAAAAAACAAACAAATGCGGTATTCCAGAACAAAACCGAAAGATTTCCACCACCATTGAAATTATATTTTAAAATCTCGCCGAGGGCACGAGAAATTATACAATACATGTCTAAATAATGTCACTTAGCTTTAGTATTTATTACTCCAGAAAAAAACTTTTATGTTTGTTATAGTTCAGAAATTTAAAAAAATTCAAAATGTAAAATGTTCGCTAGCATAAACTCTAAAAACCTATCAATAATACTTTAAATGATCAGACAAATTTAGATTTATAAACATTTGCAAATCTCAAGGTCATAAAACCACATCACTTAAATTAGTAGCTGATATGTTCTTGTCCCGATTGTTTACCTAGAAAGATCGTTTTTTGATAATCATATCAGAAGGCTGAACTTTCCCGGTATCCCACCACATATTGGTGGAGGGGTATTAGATCTGGTACCACATATTGGTGGAGGGGTATTAGATCTGGTGAGCAAACAACTCCAGATCATGTGCTAAAAGAGTAAAAGGCGACTTTCGCTTTTTAGCATGCGACTACAGTAATTCGTTCACAAGATCTAATATTCTTCCACAAAATAGTGGTAATCAGATAACGGAATCTGACCACCAATTCTTCATAAGGCATATAGGGATGCATATGCAGTTTTTAACAACTACAGGAAAATATTTTGATTATTAAGTCTCCAACTCAGATACACATTTGCAGTCATATTCAGATAATGACTGAATTAATCAGCTCATCAAGCGTTTTTCTATTTTTTTTCTCATATTCAATTGTACACTTTACAAAAAGTCTGTAGCCTGTTGGACTCCATGAAGACTTCAAAGTACATTTTGCACTCCCTGAGTCTAAGAGAAATGTTCCTCTCCATAGTGTTAAAAATTACATGAATGAGTAAGGTCATCCACTGATGGCTAAATGTCTCAAACCAAAATGATTGGGCTAAGACATTTTTTTTTCTTCACATAGGTAAATGTTTTCAATGTGTCAATTTGTTTCTCTTTATCTACGTGATAAAAAAAAATTTAATAAGAAAGCAAAATATTGAAATACCAGTGTGTAGATCGATAATATGCTGATGCTTTATGGTAAAGTCTCATGAAAAACACAAATAAGTTGGCAATGTTAAATGAAAGAAAAGATCATGTCTTCATTGCTCTCTGATAAATGTATCATAATATGATTAAAACAAAAATGCAAACAAGTCTTCATCATACAAAGTTAAAAATGCAGGAAAGGAAAAAAAAAATACAGGATTATGTAATAACATATTGCAGTTTTCATACAAACGACCAAATCATTACAGCTGGCCGTTTGGCCGATATGTTGAAGTTTCAAATGGGAAATCAAGAATTTAGATTTGTACCATGGCAACATGTGCACCACAGCAATAACAATATACAATTCTGGTCTATTGTCACGCTCATGTTTTGTTGTTCTGCTCCACTTTCAATAATTAACCAACAAAGTTTGGTATCTGGGTAGGAATATTAAAGAATCAAAAGTGTTCAAATATCCCAATGTGACATAGCAAGTTATATGGCTATGACATGAAAACAAATTAGAAAACCTTTCAGGAACCCTTCAGTTTGCTGGATCAACTTAGAATACAAGAATTTATTGAAACATTATCATGCTTGTAGAAAGTAACATTGGTGATCCACAATTCAAGCAGCTGCAAAAAAAAAAAAAAAATCTAGCCTGAAATTCTTCTACCATACCTACACCTCAAACACTTATAGTTTAATATTAAATATGCTTCTGCATGCTTCTGTTTGGTATATTTGAGGGGTCTATTACACCAGTCTGAAGATCTTGCAAACACAATATGATAATGTAATAATACACATTTGTAGTAGCCTAAATAAGGATTGAGGTTGTTGATCATATGATTTTAAAATAGCATCTGCTGGTGCTTCCATCTATAATTTATGTTCAAGGAAATGTGACATAATAAAAAAAAAATTGTTTTTCACTTCATCATTAAATGAGCAAGCAAACTACTGGCATTAGGTAAATAGTTCAAGGTTATTCTCCCTTCTCATTAGAAGAGAGAATCTCTAGGTGTTTAACAAACATGTTAAGAGAAGGAAAAAGATCAACAGTTGAACTTATGGATGCAAAAATAACATTTTTGTCATTGTTGCACTCTGGAAATTTTTGCACTGCCAGCTCTGATAACATTTGTATAAAATCCACCATAGAGTTTTAATGACATGCAAGACAATATTTGATTTGTGGTCATTGATATTTATTATTTTTCCCATATTTAATTCCAATGTGAATGGCTGTTAGAGTTTATATAAAATAATAGTTTTAAACTTTAACCCAGTTCATCAAGGATTTATGTGTTAGTGTTACCTTTGCTATTAAGTAAAATTTAAAAAGAGACTAACATTTAGTGGAAATTGTTCAGCTTTTTTTGTAGGGCATCCATGATTTCAAGACTGCTACTGTAAAATTTTATATTTCGGATCTTACTAAGAATTTATGATACTTCAGATTTAGAAATAACTCAACATTTATCTTAGTATTTCAGATGAAGTCTAAAATGTAGAAGACAATGTTCCTAACAAACAGTTGCTGGAATTGAGTTGTTCAGAATATAATTCAGACTACAGACTACTTTATATCATTAATACAAAATTGTAAAGATTCACTATTATTTACAAGTAAGGCATTGGATTACATTATTTTAAAGATTTTGTCAATTGGAAACAATATGTATTACAGTTTTAACATAATACGAGTCCTTATATTTACATGAAATTAAATAACATTTTAGTATTAAAAAAAAAGATGATAAAATAATACCTTGTGTAATAGGATCAAAACAATAGTCTTTTTCTACAGACATTTGGCGATAACAATGATGTCCCTCTGTTGGTTTTCCAAGAAAGTATTCTTTACATTTGGAACACTAAAAAAAAAAAAAAAGACGAAAAAATTAAAATTCAATAAATATGGTAGCAAGGATCTCTCCATGGAATGATAGTGTTCCCTCAACCCAATATATAAATTTTGATATGAATATACTGTATATACAGTATATATACTGTATATATACTAGTCACTCCTGCTACATACAGTATGAGGTAAATAACTGCCAGTATTTATAAAGCTAGCTTATTCAATCTAACAAGAGCCAAGAATAGTCAAGGATATCTAAAAGATGCTTATTGTCATAAATGCTCACAAAGATATCATTGATAAATTACAGTCATAATAATACATTATTATAACATATGAATTTTATATGTAAGGGAGCTAAGAAATTTATACTATGTAACATTAAACAATACAGCGGACACTTATACGGACTATACGTACTGTATATGTTTATAATAGAGACTATTATATAGATTTATATATGCTTCATCTGCCTAAAGCAAGAGAAGGCGATGTTCTAGAATTCTTTTTCCAAAAACAACCAGTCTTGCTCGAGACAGCAGAGAAAGGAAACTAATCTTACTTTTTCTCTCTCAGCAAAACGACTGCTGAAGGCCGCCGATTGCAGACTTAGCTATTTCCTATCTCGCACGAAAATAGTTATATTATTGGTAATATGGTGAAACTCTTGTCAGCCACTTGGATTGTTGTCACTCAAGTGGACCAGCCAGATAACCTGGAGCAACTATGAAGCCTGATTGTCAAATACTATAAGGTATTATAATAGTTATTGGCTCTCTAGTTAGTTTCTATACCTCCTGTAATTGTAGGTTATAAGTGGGCATTAGCCTCAGGCTAAATAAAATATATACACGAACATATCTCATAAGACTAGTATCTTCACTCTCAATACTAATCAGTCTATTACTCATATATGTTTTCAGGTGACTACTGATTTCCAATTGCCCTTTGAAGACAGAAGTGCACACACAAATACCTCCACGATCACTTTGCCTCACTCACTTGTTGTAGCAAGGTGCATGGAGGGCTAGGGATCTTTCCTGAGTTAGCTAGATAAAGGTATACCCGAGTAACCTTGAGACCCGCCAAAGAAGCCAGATCCATTCTAGATGTCACTTTCTGCCCCCCCCCCTAACTCACCACAAAATGGCGCCCAAGAGGTTCTAACCCTCCCACCCCCCTTACACTCATGAGCAAAAATAAAATTGTCTGAACGAAATAAAAATTTCTCTTTCAGAAAAAATGTTTTTTTTAGTGGGAAGACAAACAAAGTGTTTACAAGCAACATACTGTCAGAAAAGCATCACAGGAAGCAGAACAGAGGTCCACTAAAGCATAAAATTTACAATAAAAGTATTGCAAATAGATAATAGTCATTAGATAGTGTTAAGTAGTTTTAAGTTGTAATAAAAGCGCAACTGCTGTGAATTAGCAAAGCGTATGTTAGGATTCTAAAACATCAACACAACAAAGAATACAGTAGACATACTATACACAGTATATATATTTCTTTTTACAAAATAAACAAAATGATGGCAGAATTAAGCCTTGACAAAGAGGTAATACTACCAGTAGGGCAATCCACACCCCAGGACAGTTGGGTACAGAAGGATATTTCCAGCAGTGAGGAAATAATATTTAAATTTAGTAATCCCGACTTTTAAGCCTTTTTTCAACTATTAAACAAAACAATTTGGAGTTAAAAAAAAATTGAAACAAAACAATTTAGAATTAAAATGATAATGTAATTTAAAACAGAAATTAAAACAAAACAATTTAGAATTAAAATAAGATTATTTAAATTTAAAACAGGAGCAAAATAAAATAAAGCAAAATAATATAGAATAACCCTTTCAGCCATTACTTTTTTCTAATGATCAGAAAATTTTGAATATTTACAGTACAATGAAAATAGTATTCCGAGAAAATTTTGCATGAATTTATTATTTATTGTTCATAGTTTTTGAAATATCAAATGTATTTTTAAAAATACAACAGGGCATAATAACCATAAAACAATGTCTATTACAAACAACACAATTTTACAATTCATTATGTTCATTATTCAAAATGTGATGCCAATACTTTTGAAATACTGTACAATGTAAAACGTATTGTAAAAGATAACTACTCATTTCACATGAAAACTTCAAAATGGTTTGCATTGGCTGTAAAACAAAGGTTAATACCACACTTCTCACACTTAACTTTTGTTAGGCTCTTGCATTTAAGTCCAATTTGCATCTACCCTGCTTTTCTGTCACAATTGGCCAGTGCCCTACATTGTCGTATCTAACTGCATCAATGAGTCGAAGTTTGGGCCTCTGTCATTTTTTTTTGAGTGCTATTAACTGTGGAGATATGGAAGAAGGTCTTCTCACTTTTTTTGTGTAGAGCAATTCCAGTCTTCAAAAGTGCTTCTGATAATTGGAATGTGAACTCCATCAAATCCATCTGGCTCCTTTTTGAAATCTTTTTCACAGATGCATCTCTACAATAATCAAGCTGAGTTCATGACCGAAAGGAAAATGAAATGGAACAGAACCTGAAAGGTCCATTGACCTTTATGAAAATATGGTACAATTAACCTTGCTCCCGCACCACACCAAATTGGTGGCTACAATGCCCACAAAGGTGAAACCATGGAGAGAACCTTGTTGTCCATCCACTGTGTGATAACAACCTCATTGTCCCCAGTCACCACCTCTTTAGAATGGCCACATTTGTTCTTAGTAGTCAAACAATGGGACACTTTTACATCTGGTTTTTATTGATAGTATCAGCATACAAAATGTTGGTCTTTGTCCGCATACAGTTTGTGATTCATGTTTGGAGGGATTTACTCTAAAAGCTTCAGAACAACAGCCCAATAACACCATATGATAAAATTGTCTGTGGATCTATCTCTGTGGTTTTGCCTTGAACATCAAGAACATCATAGAAAAGATAGCACTTGATACCCCTTGGTGTTGGCTTGTTTTTGATGTACAGTACTGCTTTATGTTCAGTTGTCCCTTGAACGGGATAATCTGTTCAACAATACAGACAGTTTCCTTCACATTTACTTGATGACCCCTTGATATCACACTTTTAATAAGTGACTGTACTTTCCACAAAATGTCTGGTATTGTCAGGCTTGTCCACAGCTACATGGAGATTATTTCACAGTTTGTCAAAGTGATTATGGCACATAGTGTCTGCAATTGCTGAAATTATTGTCATCTGATTCCAGTATAGGCGGGCCTTGTAAACTGCAAAACTCCAATGAAGAGGTGCATGGCAACTAATTTCCTTATCTCCTTAGGGTTTAAGTCAATGAATTTGTTTGTTTCCTCAGCCATGATGTGTAGAGTTCGTCTGGGATGTATCATCAAAAGTAATTAATAGCTTCAATGATTTCCTTTCCATCATCGATGTAAGGATTCCACTGCTGTTCTTTTAGCAGGTTGTGTGTGAGTTACCACACCATCATTCTCATCTTCACTTTCTTATTAAGGCACAGCACTTTGGGGATTAATGCCTATGAACATATCTGTTTCTTGGTCAGCCTGTAGTTCTTCATAGACTGTCATTTCATCTTCGGACTCATCGTCATCTAATTCAGACACACAACCATCCATTAAATGTTTCAATCGGGCCAGAGCTTCATTATCATTAAGCTTCTTTTTTCTTGATTGTTTTTTGGCAATGAATCCTGTGTAAAACAAACAAATAACTATTAGAACAATACATAGCCTACAAATATTTATATTAGTCATTAAAACTACTAATTATTGTTATAAACATAATTAATTAATCATATTAATTAATAAAATTCAATACTTTTATAATTATTATTGATTTATTAATGATTTATTATAATTGTTTATTGTATTTTTATTCAAAATTATTTTCCACTTTCTATATTTATTTCTCTTCACAGATTTTACTGTCATTTTCATAGCCTCTTGTTTTTGAAATTTAAATTAAATAACATTTGATTGATATGAACAATATACGGTTCTTATTTGTAATTAATCTAAAAATCAACAACTTCAAACATACAGAATGCCCTGGTAAAATTATCGGTATGCAACTTACTAGTAAAATTATCAATAAAGAAGTGGGGAAACCTGGTTATGGAAATGGCAGATGGGGGGTTCTTTCGGTCTAGATGGACTCAATACAAGGATAGGCCTACTTAAATTGTTGTATCCTGTGGTTGTTGAGGTTACGACATATTATAAATTTCTCCCTAAATGAGGGTATATTTAAAGGCGATGACAAATAGAAAAGTTCATGTTATAGATCAATGTCCATATTGCCGATTTTGGGAAAGATCACTGAAAAAGTGGTCTGTATTCATTTACTTAACTATTTGGATAAATATTCATTGATTTCTAGATTTCAATGTGTTTTTGTAAAAAATAACTACACCTACTTAACCAAGTTGGTAAATGACTGTAGACTGTCCGCTGATGAAGGTCTGATAACATCAGTATTGGCCTTAGATTTACAATACATAAGGCATTTGATTGTCTTTCACATGACATTATTTTGAAACGATTGATACCTCTGGGCTTAGATCCAGAGTCTTTGAAGTGGTTTAGAAGCTTTGTACAAGATAGGTGGTACAAAACTTTTAATTATTCATCATTTTTGTTGATTGAAACAGAGGTGCCTTAGGAGCCGCTCCTTTTCAATATTTTTATTCACCCACTGTTTAAGGTTATTGATTGTGGTAGGATGATGCTTTTTGCGGACGATATAACATATTAGAGTGATTGAAATGCTACTAGAATTAATGAAAAACTAAATAAGGATGGAGAAGATATCTGTCTGGATGTTGTTAAATGAACTGATGTTAAACTGACAAAAGACTCAGTTAATGATGGTGTGTACAGGGAAAATGAACGTAAGTTAGAGGCACATAAAATATCTATTAAAGTGTGAAAAATTTCTATTACATAGGTAAATGAAATCAAGATTTTTGGTAATCTTGATTGATAGTGAGTTGAAGTGGAAGTCATGAATATGCTGTATTTAAAAAACTATGGTTTGAACAAGATTTTATTAAAACTTAGACACTTTATGCCGACAGAAGTATTGGAATTTATATTTGAAGCTCTTATTCTTCCACATTTGATGTACTGTGATACTGTGTGGATGGATGGTGGAAGTGTGTACAAATCAAAATTACAGGTTGTTAATGGTGCTGGATTTAGTAGTGCATCGACGGCTATCATTTCTTTGAAGTAGAAATCCTTGGTCAAACTTAGAGAAATTAATTTATGTCTTTTGATATGGTGGGTTATTAATGTAGGAAAATTTAGTTATTTGCATGATTTGATATTACAATCTGATGTGCACCAACAAAACACAAAATTAAAAATAGGACTGCGTTTACATTAAAAACACTATAGGACTAGTTTTGGTGCTAGAACTTTTCAAGGAATTGGACCTACTTGTTGGAATTGCTAATCTCATTAAGACTCCTGAAAAATTATAATATTTTTAAAAATGAACTACTGTATTTAAATTTTTTTGATTTTTTGTAATTATATTGTATTACATTTTTGACATGTATTTGTGTTTATCATATTGTATGACAAGGGCCTGCTACTAAAGATCTATCAATCAGGAAGTCCTGTTGTAATCTTAAAAATACCTGCATTTCTCACATTCATTTTCAGTCATTCGTTCATAAAACTGGCTTTTATTTATTAAATTGTGTCAAAAGATTCATCCAAAAAATTAGTTTTACTAGGTATACAAAGCAGAATATCAAACACTCACCTGGCATTGGATCTTCCTTTGCTGCGGTCATTTTCAAAAATGAAATTTCAATATATTCTACTTAAAGGAGCCACCTACTGATGTCACTATAGGAAAGGCTGGAGGTATTTTTTTAATTTACAGCAGGTAAATTACACTCAAAAAAAAAAACCTAGCATACTTAGAAACACAGCTTAAATGTGATGTATTTTTAAAAATACACCAGGGCCGAAAGAACTAAGGCAACAACTTGAACAAACTAAAATAGAAACAAAGTTAGAACTACTCAGTCAATTAAGGTAAGAAATGAGTCAACGTAAAATCGAGGTTTTAGAAATAGTAGATTCACAGAATAAGGAATTACAAGACATAAAATACAAGTACAAACAAACAAACAAGACAGAGATAAAGGAAATAACTAGTAAAATGCAAGAATTAGGAATAATAAAAGAAAGCATAGAGTACGACAAACTAAATAATAAAACCAAATCATAAGTACCGAATATGGGGGGCCCCTCAATAATTTGACTCGTTCTTGGAAAAAATCAAATTAACACTAAAACAGAACTAATGACAAAAATATCAGGCCCATTCTGGATACACAGTAAAATAGGCCAAGATAAAAAAATAAGAGCTAGTAAAAGCTTTAACCTTAAAATTGTCAAACAACAAAATAGGTTCAAAAGACCAGACCATTTAAGATTGTTTCTATATTTTCTTTAAAATCTTTGACAATTACTGAGAAATAGCAAACGCTATACTATTACACATCTTACATAATATCTTTCTTAATATCAATAGTAAAATCTATCACCACTAATATTTATTATAATCTAAATTATAATACCATTTATTAAAACCAAAAAATAAAACTCAATCCATTTAAAGTCTTTATTTCTTTTATACTGGCGATCTCTATCAGCCATTTATCTTTAAACAAACAATCACATTATGCTTTAACAATTAAAGATAGAACAAATCATGATTCTTATTATTGTTAGTACCAAAATATTCAAACCAAAGCTATAAGATTTCATTAATATTTAAGTTCAAAAATCTCCACATTTATTAATGTTGACATCCGTCATCATGATGGACTCCCCTCTTCAATAATGCTGCTGGCGAACAAACACACAGTAACCAAGCTGGCTCTAATTAGCCACTTATTTAAATTATCATGTCTTTAAGGCTCACAACCGTTACTTAATCCAGGGGTCGGCAACCTTTTTTGAGTCAAGAGCCATTGTTGATCATATTTAAAAAAAACAAATCCAAAAGAGCCAGACAACGGGGGG
>PXIH01S0007511.1:10750-22425 GCA_003024985.2 Euperipatoides rowelli | reverse complement strand
TATATATACAGTTATATGTTTTTTTTTTATTTTTAGTGGTCTTATTCTCTTGATAAACCAAACACTGGCAGTATTTTCAATATTGCATGGTCTAGTGATGGTACTCAGGTTGCTGGAGCATGTGGTAATGGACATGTCATTTTTGCTCATGTGATAGAAAGGTTAACAATTATGTTTATAATATTTTGATTAACAATTTACTGTATTTATGAATTTTATGTTTCACCCTTTGGTGCTGGACTTAAACATATTTTATTATTTCATTTAAACTAATAATAAATAACTTGTGTTCATTGAAAACAAACGCATTAATGAAATGATAAAAAAAAATACCGGGTAGTGTTAATAAAATGAACATTTTTGGGTATGCATATTTTGGAGCATTTTGTGTCCCCACCCCCCAAGCAAAACCATTCTAGGCAGAAAATTACATTTGCATAATATAAAATATGATTATAGAGTGCAACAATTTGCATATCTTTTATACATTATACAGTGCTCAAATTAGTATATATTTTAGCATCATCATTGACTGCACAATTATTTATTTATTTATTTATTTAATTTTTAACTTAAAAAACATTTGCATAATCAAATGTATGGATGTATGTTCGCTATACAATTCTCATCTGTTGGACCAATCTGCATCAAATTGGCATACTTGCAGTATATGATTGTACTCTAGGAGCCAGTTTAATGATAACATAGGTCATCATTAAACTGGGTCACCCCAATCCCTGACCCTATGGACCACCCTCCATAGGTAATTCCTAAACTCTTGAATAAACCGAAACTAAAAAAAAGCCCCCTGAAAAAAAAAATTCAATATATGAATTTGGTGCATTTTTATAACAAAATCTACCCATAAATTATTAAATGTTAATATATTTTATTATTTTTGATTATTTACTATTTCGACTCAGTTTTAGGTCTCCAAACACTTAAACTTTATGCTAAGATTCACATTTTTCTCCAATCGGAACATTTTTGTATCTTTTTTTTTTTTTTAATTGACCATAAATTAGATGATCATCTTAAATGTCAAAGATACAATCTTAATTGTTAGCATATTTTTAATCTAGATCAATTTAATTGTCATTATCATAATCCTTCTCATTTACATACTTTTTCAAAATTATGCAAATTAGAAGGATTTTGACGACATCTAAACTGATAATTCATTGGTCTGGACAAAAATTTTTGTTCCCACTTTTGACGTGGAAAATTTTTAAACCGTGAATTGGGAACCATCTTTTTCATCTTCATAATAGTACAATGTATCATGTACTGTATGTGATGTAATAACAAAAATAGTTTGACCAGCTGACTGATTTGCTCACTCACATATATTCGCGATTTTAACAGTATCTCAGGTGCAAACATGTTTTGAGGTTTGGAATAATGTAAAGAATTGTTCATGTTACAAACTCAATTATGAAATGAGTTTTTGATATTTTATTAGGTGACAGGTGTATTATTTTTAATTTGAAAGTAGTAAGTTTTCAATTTAATGTTTGTCTATTTTTGTAATGTGACTTTCTTTAACTATTAAATTAATTTCCTGAACATGCAGATTCTATTTATATCTTATTTCCTTTTAAATTGTTAATTTATTTAAAAACTAGAACAACAGTTTTTGCAGAATAGAAATTAACTGAAATAAAAATTATGATCTTTTAAAAACTTAATTCTCAGCTAAATATTGAAAAAAAAAATATCAATTCTTTAGACTATCCAAATTTTTAATACTCATTTTTATGTTTGTCATTAAATTACAAAAACATAAATGATATATTTTTGTTATTTGTACAATCAGTAATGAAATAATTATAAATAGTTGATCTTCTGCCCGGCCCTCCCAGCTTTTTTTTTTGCTGTCAGCATTGATTTATTGCCCAGATTGAATTTGCTAAAATGCTATAGAGATATCGCTCATCATAAAGATCTATTATATCCACAACACAGCTGAATAAATTATTATAATTAATTCCATCATTGAAAAAAGCTAAAAAAAAAAAGATTAAACCTGTAAATTTCTTTATTATGGTGATGAATTTATCTTTAAAGAATATAAATAGATTTTTAATTGTATACTTTATATGAAAAGGGAAGAAAATCTTAAAGTACTGTATTTCAACGAATGGGGGTAGCTATTGGTAAAATTGGTGGCAGATAAATGTGGAATTTCAACAAAAGACCAGATGTTTAGATCAAATTATTTTATTCTTAAATTAAGAGTTTTAATTAACCTGAAAGTAAAGAATAAAAATAAATATTATTTGAATATGAAGGCATTAAAATACTATAAAAATATATATTTCCGAATTCATATTAGCCAATTCAATTTGTTTATTTTTTATTATAAATTACTTACCTTTTAAAAAATATTTTTCCCCCTAGGCGTTTAGAATGGAAATGTTATGAAGTAACAGTTGTTGCACGCAAAACAATCCTTGTTCGAAATGTGACCAACGATGCCAAAGAAAAGCTGGATTTAAGAGATCGGATTATCAAAGTATCATTAGCTTATAATCATCTCATTGTGGCTACAGCATCACAGTGTTATATTTATAGGTAATGAAGGTGACATTTATTTTAGTAATTATGTGTGGCTAATTAATGTTCATAATAATATAATAAAGCATGTTAGTGAATGGTTGTTTCCTATATACAATAAAGCTGATTATAATTAATTAATAGCTTAATTAGATACTGCACCTATTGTACTTAATAAATTTTAAAATGTATTATTTGTACTGTATGTAGCTTGAAAAATAATGATGCCCATTATTGTACACTAGTACCAATTTATCTATAATTAAAACTATAGGTATTCATAATTTATAATGATCATTCTTAACTGTTAAATATTATTGTAAATCACAAATCTTATGTTTAGTTACCTTAATCCTTTCATTAATTTCTTAAAAATTGGACTACGTTAATATATACAGTATATTACCATCTCTGTGCATTGGCAAATGACCAAATGCTAAGCAGACATGATAATTTTCTTTTTTTTTATATATACTAGCGACATATTTGTGCATTATGTGTGATATTATTGTTAAGTAATGGTACATTATCATTCTCCGTTCTTATCTGTCTAAGATTTTGTTTGGACATACTGTATATATGGTTACCATAATGATAAAGGGAAAAAACCAGGGCACCCAGGATTCAATAAGGGTGGGGAGTTTTTTTTTTTTTTTTTTGTAAAAAAAATTTATTTTCATACTTTATTATGAGGTGTAGTTATATTAGCCTATTTAAAATCCAAACATTTCATAAATTAACTTACATTTATTCTGTCCTTATTAAAAAATAAATAAACCATTGCATTTAACTTGGTGATCGTTAGCTTGCCATAAAAATATAAACATTATCTAATTTTTAATTGTTTATCATCAAAATTTTATTGTAAAATATTTAGAAACTAATAAAAAATTTTTGAAGTGAGAGTGGTACAACCCCAGCATCAAAACCTTAGCCTGAAGGCTTAGCTGCTGTATCAACAAAATATTTTTGTTAACATGTTCAAATTAAGAATTTTATTTCAAGTTTTCTTTTCACTGCTGTGACAGAATTTTAAAAATCATTTTTTTTGCTCTCACCTTGCCATGATTGCTAAATTTATTTAAAAATAATTTTCATAAATTTGAATTAGGGATTTTATTGAAAGTTTTCACTATTGTGTTCAAGTACAGACAAGAGCATTAATTATAATTTTTTAAGACATTTAACAATTTGACACATTTACTAAAATCTAGACATTTAGGCATGCCAAGTGACCTTTTCAGGACATCTGGACAAACTCATAAAAACAGGTCCGTTCTCAGTCAAACCGGAATGTATTGTAAACTTAGACATACAGATAATTTTTTTACCCCAAAGATAAAATGAGAACCGCCAAATGTTAATCTTTTATCGGATTGACCCATGCAGAAGCCGTAACTGTCACTGTCCTTTAACTTAGTTATTTTGAACATTTCTCGAAACAAGATTTTACAAGTTCGTTTTTCAGTGATTGTGAGTTTTTTTTTTTTTTTTATCAAACAAATGTCTTTCAGATTTTCAGTCGGAGGAAATTATCATAACATTCCCTGTAATTCCATTGTGAAAGGGCTAAATAATTAAAAGAATAATAATATAGTAAGCAATTACAGTTCAAAAGTTCTGAAATCAGCATTTTATTTCAGATTTAAAATATAAATGCGTAAAACTAACGTTTATGGTATGACACACCTATAGGACTAGCCTATCCATAGGAGAACTATGTGATGGGATGTTTTATTAATGTTTTTTTTTATTAAAGAAAGTACAGCTTTATTTGATAAAAGTACAATTTTTTTTTTAAATAAAGTACATCTATTAAGTTTGAAATCACTATTAGTATGTAAAGATAGAAAAAATATACTGTATATATATATTTTTTTCTAAAGTTAACAGTACAATTAGGATTTCTTTCAATTTATGCACATGAGCAGTGAGCACTGTTAAAGATTTTTCCACTTGAATTTTGAAATTTTAACCAAAATTTATGGTACTTTTTTTTTAAAAAATTTTAATGAATATATGATAGAATCTCTCCTTGGTATGATGAATATATATTTTTTAAATTGATATAAGAAATATTGATCAAAAAAGTTAATAAAGTAATTTCAATACTATATAATTATGTACAAATTATTTTTAAAAAATAATCATAAAATATGGATTGGTTTAGTTATAGTTTGTTTTGTTTTTAGCGCTAAGAATTGGAACACACCAATCATTTTTGACTTAAAAGAAGGCAGTGTTACCTTAATTAAACAAGCTGAAAGGTAACTAGACTTAACAAGATTTTATTAATAACTACACTATTTCATAAAAAATTAATGTGAAATTTTTATCATTTTGTTGCTTTTTATAAAAATCTGGTGTACATGTATTTAATAGTTATTGAAATAAATAGTTTTTTTCATAAATTTTATATACATTATAAGTAAAAGAGATATGAAGCTTCATTTTTACTTCATTTGTTCATTATTACATCAATATGACTAAATTTCATAAAAATCCATTTATGATCTAAATTAATTTGGATAATTTAACTGCATTTAAAAACATATATTTAATTTTAGTGTGAATGCCTATTAATTCAGATAATTTAATTCTTAAATTACACATCAGAGTTCAAAGTTAAAACATTTAATTATTTGAGAATCATAGAATGAAAGCACACTAATGGAATTTCAATTTCTTAAAACTATCTGGCTAGATAATAATTAAATTACAGGTCTCTATATAATGGCTCTGTCTAGAATTTACTGCTTATAACTAATCATTTTCTTCTACTAATAAACAAATAAAATAATATTATTTATTTTTATTTTCTAGACACTTTTTGTTGGTAGAAGCTGCAAGCATGCAGTTGTTTTCCTATGAAGGTCGTAGTATCTGTACGCCAAAGTTTGTTGGTTTACGAGCGGATCTTTTGAACGATCAAACGGTGACAATCAGCAATGATGCTATTGCCATTAGGGGGAAAAGTGATGAAAAAGGTAAATCTTTCAGGTAGTTAATTTACTAATTTAGTCATGTATGTAAACTAAGTTTATTTTTAATGATCTATAGTATTTCCAAACTAATCTTTTTCTATATAAACATATATATTTAATTCAGTTATTTTAGATATAACATTATAAGTTGTGGGAATTCAAGTGGAGATAAATTTTTTAATTTATTTATCTAAATGCTTTAGACATTTTTTTTAAAATCTACTAACTTATTTTTGACATTAGTACAAAATTCCAACCAATGCCTAATTTACTTTGGAAATTTATTTACGGTAATAAAAATCTCTGTATTATGGGCTGAGAAATCAAATTTATTCACAAAAATTGTGTTATTTTTAGCTCCTGATCTATTATATAAAAACAAGACTGCAAATAGAATTCCATGGTCTTTGATTTATATTATGTACAACTAAGAATGATTGAGCCGGATATCAAATCACCCTTTTTTTAATCCTGTTTATACAATTCCCCGTGCTTCACTAGTTGAGCATGAAAGCTACTGACATTTAATTGCCAATTTTATATTCTCCCAAGCCTAAGGTCATGTCTTTTTCTCTTTTGTAGCTTCAAAGCATACTAAAAAAAAGTACGGTAATAGAATATTGGATATTTAATTTGAAAGAACCTTTTAAGGCTATTTATTTTCCAATTTTCTAAACATGCCAGCTCAGCGGGATTTGTACAATTGCTATTGTGAGAAAGCATTTCAGGGACACATTGTAATAGTAATAGTAATTTTGGATAATAAAGTGAATGAATAGGGGGAGAGTGGTATAGCCCAATAGGTTCTGAACTAAAATGATTATTATTAATAACGTACTGTACCTAAAAAAAAGGAGCTTTCTTTCCTATTACTAATTTAATTTGGAAGATGGATCAAAAGAATAGCAAGACTCAGTAGAGATAAAAGACCATAATATTATGATGTTAATAATAATATGGGGACTATAATAATGGGCTACTTGAATATAAGGATAATCTTCATTAAATTGGGTGATTATAAGAATAGGCTAATAGGCAGATAGTTCCAAAATAAATATTTTCATTTAAATTAGCTAATGTACAAGATTGCCTGGCAATATTATGAAGCATGGCAGCAGATTGATTACCTTCAGCAACAGGAGCCTATAAATAAGGATAAATAGAGATTACTTTGTGGATGTTGTAGATATCAGTTAAGAATTATTTACCGGTAGTGTTTAAAATTTGGTGTTATATGTTTCATTTAGGTTGTTATAATCTTAAATTTTTTATGATAATTTAGTGTTAGCATTATTGTACAGGAAATGGCTTGTAAAAATTTATGTGATAATGTTTTATTTTTGTTGGCAAATGTTTTGGGATCTAGTAAATTACTGGATAACTATACAAGTGAAAGCTTCAACTTTAAGAAATAAAAAAAATAAAATAAAAAAAATCATTTCTTGTGAATCAGACTTTACAGGAATACTTAAATTTATGTTTTTTGGACCAAAAACGAAATAAGCCATTTTACAATTTCTGTTGAGACAAACATAGCTATAAGTTTCTCATTGAATATACTGTGAGCTACAAAATTAAGGACTTTTATATAGTAGTTATTATAGTAGTAGCACATTGATTTATTTTCTATATTCCATAATACAGCATCTACGTATTGTACCAAATAATGACTGGTAGACTTCTTATTCCCTTCAAATTGCATAGGTGTATAATATTATTTATTTCCTTTTTTAGTATATTTTTGGAAATTGCTGAAGACATTGATAGGGGTCTCACTTGATTAGGCTCTAATATTACTCTTGCCTTAGGTATAAATATAATGGTTTCATTTTTCCAGGCCTTAGGACATTTCACTTTATCAAGTGATAAATTAATTAATCTAATTATAGGATACGCCAATTCATACGCAAAAATATTAAACACAAACATCAGTAAATTATCCGCTGGAGAGAATTTTGATATCGATAATTTTATAAGTGTTTAATAATCCATGATTCTTCAACATGAGTTAATGGTAACCCTGGTAAGTAAGTAGGGATATTTTTAATTTGTTAAATAACTTATATAGGGACCAAATACAGTCAGTTATAAATCTACTGTATGTATTATTTATTAATTATGAGATATTTTGTTTATAAATTAATTAAATTAATTTAGATACAGCACAATGATGTTTGTTAGTAGATGCACAATATGAAATACAATAGTTATCAAAGCACATGCTAAATATTACTTTACAGTCAAAGATTAGCTTAATTACAATTCTTCAATTCAAGAGAGTTTACAGTAACTTTCGCTTTAAATTTCTTAGTGAATCATCACACTTTGGTACCTTTTTTTATATAGCAACCATATATTACTTATAACAAGTTCCTCTATAAAAATCCAGTGCAGCTGTAAACTTTCACCAGCTTCGCACACACAACGAGAGCAACAAAAACGGGATTATGATGTCACTAGCATTTTCCTTACACAAGTGGCCGGGTCACATACTCAAATACATCAACATATGTTTTATATATTAAACATAAATATTCAAATACATCAAAACATTACTTTAAAATACAATACATTATTAAATTAGCTTAACAATAAAAATTTAGGCTACTGTTAATATTTAAATGTTTATCATTCTGACAATCCTACAAAAGAACCGTTTCTGCATATCAAATAGCCTTTACCAGTGTCATTAGAATGCAATTTCAACGTAATTCAGATGTATTATTTCCAATAGATTTAAAATAATCACTAATCCTAGGCCTATATACTAATTGGAATAGTTCTGAAGCCAGTAACAGCGCTATCTAGGAACTGTGATAATAATAAAAAAACACTTGACTAAATATATAATAATAAGTAGCTACGTAGTAGTGCCGGGCTTAAAAATGTTTGATGCCCATGCAACGGGTTTTCCAATGCCAGTAACAGCGCCATCTAGTAACTATTTTTAGAAACTTTATAAGTGGTGTTTTCTCTTAGATCACTGTGATAAAAACAAAATAAACCCCCACTTGACTAAATGTATAATAATAAGTAGCTACGTAGTAGTGCCAAATAAAAAATGTTTGATGCCCGTGTAACGAGCTTAAAAATGTTTGATGCCCATGTAACGGGCTTATTTGCTAGTAGAACTTATAAGTTTGTTCCACAGTTTTATATGGGAACTATATTAGTTCAATTTTATGCTTCTAATTAGTGAACTTTTTAATAGTTTAAAAAGAAATCAAATGATCCTTTATTTATATTTGACATATTATTAGTTCTTTAGTTTTTACATTTTTCACTAATATATTAATTTGATTTGATAAATGCTTAATTTGTAATGAATTTTCAGCTTCTCTTTCATAAATAACTTCACCACAAATTATCATTTTTGCTTTTAATAATTTTAACTAACTGAAAACATTTTTCATACATCATAACATGAATGTTAATGTACGATTGTGCAATTAAATCAATAGGCTATTATCTATCAGAAATAAAGAATTCCAATCAAATTCACATAATAATTTTTCCAATGCTACATAATTAGAGTGCTTTTTTGGTCTTCAAAAAAAAAATTCCCTTTACAATCAAGTTATGATCCAAAGATGATATTGATGGCTTAACATTAACACTAAATTCTAGAAAACCTGCAAAAAAAAAACACATCCAGAATACTTTCCATTCTAGTTGGTCTCTTAACCAACTGCTTGAATGATCCTATTTTAATAATAGTGTCCATCTTAGTCACTGAAATCACCCAATACCATAACTTTCATTTTGTATTGACAGAAAATAATTATTTACTTTGCTAGCAATAAAATCTGTTTTCTTTGCAAATTGGTCCAAGGCAGTTCTCTAGGCATAAACTTCGATCTAATAATAATAGTTATACATGTACCTTTGACTTCATCTTTAGGATATTTTAAAGATAATAGACAAATATTATTTTCAACATACAGTAAGTTATATTTACACCCCTCTTCCACAAGACTTATTATTACCTAATCTCACTTTATGTAGGCTTTGATATCCAGGAATGTCAAATACTTTCATGTCATTTATCTTAATCCAAGTTTCTGTCAATACTAACACTTGTGGCTTTTCAATCTGAATGTAAGGCGTAATTACATCAAACAGATCTGATATTTGACATTACGACTTTAGGAAGAGAGTATCTAGTCTCATTAACTGTGATTTTAACTAGATTCTTAAGGCGGTTTATAACAATTGATTTACCCCAATCTTCGTATTTTCTTTTGTCAGCTCTTATAAATTCCTAGTTCTTGTACAATCAAATACACATCATGGTAATTTTTTGTATACTTCTGATATATCTGAAGCACAAAAGATCCTTTTTTTTTAATAACGTTTACCGGTATACTACTTCAAACAGTTTGCAACCAACATGAACCAATAATAACTCAATTTACATACTTCTTACACTAGTATTCAATTTCATAAATTAACAATGTTCCTAATACTCAACTTAAATACCCTTCATAAAGGAAACTTTAAAATATAAACAAAACTTTCAAACACCAAACAAATTAACATCTGGTAGCAAATAAAAACTAGCAAGCAGCCATTGGCATTAACATTTTTTCTGGTAAGAATTATATATATATTTTTTTTTTTTTTTTAATTTAAATGCTACTTTTCCGCATAATCAAGTAATGCTCAACATATTCTTTTTGACTGAAAATTATTTATTATGATGATCCAAAAATTATTCAAAATCAAAACTATTGTTTTGTAAATATCTAATTAAAATTGGTTATTAAAAAGTTATATTTTTAAAAAAATAATAATTAGATTTCATAGTTATTCTTGTTTAAATGCTTTAATTCTTTTAGCTTGTGAAATGAGCTGATAAAAAGTACAAGTACATCTTGACCCATCTCATATATATTCTCTAAAATTAAACTCTGTATCTACCAATTAGCTAAATCCATTGGGAATGGAATATCCCTATAAGCCTTCTGTTCCGTTAATAATTGTGTATAGTATGAGCATTAGAGAGTGATCGAATCAAATTGCAGATCAATATTTTTTTACTAATACTTGTATATCAAATGCATATTCACACCAATGATATACTGTACTTGGCAAAGAATATTACCCTAAGGTATTAGAACATGACAGAATCAGTTTAAGTCCATCATCCAGTTCCTAGTTCTAAGAGAAATATTTCTCTCCATGCTTAGTGAAATATTAAAGAGGAGGAGTATTATTTGTGACTGTTTAGTTTGATAGGATTTATGAGTGTAGGGAATTTTTCTCCCTATTTAAACTTTACGATTTATTTTTATTGTCAGAAAATGAATCATAAAGTTTTAAATAGGGGAAAAACTTCTCTGCACTCATAAATCCCTATTTTGTAAGTAGTATGTAAAGAATTACAGTGATTTCATTGACATGTAAAATTGACCAGCTTATTAAAGATCACAGAAAATTTTTACTTTTCCCTGCATTTGAGTTTCAAAAGGGTTAAGTAAATTAAATAAATTGGAGAAAACTAAGCCTATTTGTTATTCTGTTAAAACTTAAGTGTACCTCATATTATTTTCTTTTTGCTTTTTATTATTCTGCACATTGTGTTGGAGGAAAACATTTGTTATTATTGATAATTCTAATAAAATTTGTACAAAANTATTTTAGTAATTTTAAAACGATGACAAACATGTTTTGCCCAATTGAAAATTATTCAGACCAATTATTATAATAGAGAGTAATATTTAGAGCAAACGTTCTAATTGATCTAGTAATGATTCTCAATAGCAAAGATCTACAATTTATATAGTCAAAGGCACCATTAGGCCACCTGTAATTGATAATGATTTGTCTTATGTTATATTGTTGTACCTGTAGCACTATATTCAAAGTTACAACACCTGTGGATAAAAAATCATTTTTAGAATAATTTCAGTTGTTGTAGACACACATGACAGTCTCTTCTTTCCCTTTGTTTGATTTTTATTTTATTTATTACCGTAATGAATGCTAATGCTGAAAACAAATATACAGTAAATGAGATGTAACTTTTTTTTTTTACAATTTCTTGCAACTGCCATCAATGAGTTGAACACTGGCTTGTTCTCTAACAACAGTTACTGTATTTCTTGCAATTTGAGATGCTTTATAAATAAAATT
>PXIH01S0007509.1:12852-23981 GCA_003024985.2 Euperipatoides rowelli | reverse complement strand
GTTACATTTAATAACCGACACATGTTAAACGAATTCTAACTAGTTGAAATAAAAATTCTCTATGGTGCAGGTAAATTAGTTTTGACTAGTCAAAACTTAACCTTACTAATGCTATTTGATTAAACCAGTTATGACTAGTAGAAATTAGTTTTAACGATATGTGATTGTAAATATTGGACATTCCTTAAAACTAATTCTAGTTAGTTAAAACTCAAATTAGTAAATTAATATTGAAATTCAATTTAATTCAACGGCCACTTTAATTAGTTAAAAAAAAACAAATATTGATATTTAGGCTTTTAAAATTAAGCAGTAGGACATGACAGTTGAGAGATTAAGATTGCAAAATTTTTAAAAAAGTATGTAAATATTACCAAATTAATAATTACTTTTTATTTATTAATGTGTTTAATGTGGGACTCGAAACTATAAAAGGATTATCATATCAATTTATTTTCCATTGTGAATTCAACATTCGTTGTTAATTAGAGTTAATTGCTATGCAAACAAAATCATATAGAGAATAAAATCTCCTGTGTGTTTACTAAAATCATTTAAATAAACTTATTTTTAACGTGCACTAGCAGGGCTAGATTCCAATTTATGGCTTCCCCAAGATGGCTGTCAATTCCAGACATAAATTATCAATAATTTAATGATCTGTGGATTTTTAGAGCATGTGTAATTTAATCTTTTTTATAATTTAATTATAAAGTCTATTAGCCAAATACACCCATTAATTAATGTGGATGTTTTTATAAGTAAACAGTAAGTGTAGATTTTACTTTTTATTTATTGTTTAAAAATTAAATTAACAGTGCTCAAATTTCATGGTGGTCCTGTGGTCCTAGACCACTAAACATGTCTATGGAACACTAAAAACAACTTTTGAGTAGTCCGGTGGATTACCTGCAAAAATGAACTAATTATACTAAAATTTTAGATTATCTTGTACAGTAATTGAAAAATAATTCATATACATTAATCTTAATATAATTATTTTAGAAATAGATAATTGGAAAACTATTATTTTTATTTTTAATCAGAAGAAAATAAACAATAAAATTTACAATTTAAAAATAGTTTATAATTCACACCACAAGATTGCATACATTAATCTCATACAAATTACTTTTTTAAAAACAAATCAAAGTATTCAATAAACATATTCAAGTTAAATAAAATTTAAATTTTGACAAATTAATATACTCATTTTATTTATGTTCCTTTGGAACATTCCATTTTTAATCTATACTAGAAAATACTATATTTCAATAAGAATTTTACCAGAAAATTCTCCTCCAAGTTCCTTGTAAAGGACTGGGAAATGATTCAAATAAGGCCTCATGACATTTGGTTGTACATGAAGTGCACAGCTTATGATGTATCTTAAGTTTCATGTGGCCTTCAAATGCCAAAAGGTTCCCCCACTATATGCTTAGTTTGAATTATAATATATCATATTATCATTAGTTTGTTGTTCAAATAAATTAATGATGCCATTGTAGCCTATTAGAAACATATTACATTTACAACACCAGTCGTCATTTAAAAAGAAACCAAAACAATTTGAATACCCATCAGCAATAAACGAACTACAATGTTAAGGCCTAGCTTTCCAATTTGTTTTTTTTTTTTTATAAATTGACAATGCCTAGAAGTCTTATGAATTTTTATGAAAATGAATAATGGTATCAGTCTGAGTCATTGCATTTTATTGGACCACTAAACAAGACTACAGACTACCATTAATTAGAGATCAGTGGTTGCTGGACTTCCATTTAATTACCCAAAATTCAAGCAATGCATTAATATAAGTTTGAGATAGGATTCTTGTAGAATTAAGGTTAGGATATCGTTGATGTAGTAGCTTTATTTTTGGATTATCAATCATTCAATGATATGTTGATATTTAGAGTATACATAATTGATTTCTATTTTTAAATGACAGATTTTTCAAATTTGTTCATGTTTAATTTGACCGTATTAATGTTTTAGTTTTAAGATTCAAAATATACAAAAAGGGTTCTTATAATACTTGATTATCCTAGGGTTGATGCATAGTTGATTTCACATGTAGTTGGAGTTAAGTTTCAGGGTAAGATTTAAGATTAGTAATGTTCTGAAATATCAAAACTAACAATAATGGTTTATAACTCCTTTTGATTATCCTAGGGTTGGAGCATAGTTGATTTCACACGTGGTTGGAGTTAGGTTTCAGTGTAAGCATTAAGATTAGTAATGTTCTGAAATATCAAAATTAACAAAAAAAAAGTTTATAACTCCTTTTGATTATCTTAGGGTTGGAGAATAGTGGATTTCACACATTAGAGTTAAGTTTCAGGGTAAGTGTTATGGTTAGTAATGTCATATTAAGGCTGTTTAATATAGGTGGATAAAAAAAAAGATGTTAAAAGCAATTAAAAATGTCAAAATAGTTTGATTTGTCTAACAAATAATTTTAAAGTCAGATGTGTTAACAAATTTTTTAATTTTTTTTATTTATTTGTCCTTCTGGGGAAGAGAGAGGGGGGAGGTCTTTTTCCATTTTGCATTGGGCCTATTTTTTAAATATGCCACTGCCTGTCACTAGAGGGAAAACATGGTTTCTGGAACCATCCAGGACTTTTCAAAATGGTGGCACTTCTGGTTACTGTTTAGTCTCCTCCTAATTCCTGTTTTATGTCCAAATATGGACAAATGACATATTTTTAAGCATTATGCGAAACATCTTGCTTAACCCCCACCCACTTGCTGTTAGACCCCTCACACATCATTTATTTGTGTAACAGGAATTTACATCACTTCCTGTTATTGATGATGGTGGCTCTTGCAGTCCTGTTTCTTCCAAATATAAGAGATTTTTCCATGCCCATATGTAGGTTTTCCTCTGGCTTGAAATAAAAATTAGTCACTACTGACTATTACTGAAAATAAAAACTAGTCACTTTGAAAATAAATTAGTCACTAACATTTCATTATTCGGTATTCATGTTGTATACAGTCTACCATAAATTCTTAGCTACTTTTACTATTTTTATAAATGAAGGTATTTGGTTTCTAAAGGATCCTCTAGCATTAATTTTAAAAATTTTGCAGATCAAATATGGCAGAAATACTTAACATATTGTTTGCATTGAGATATACAGTATTAATAACATTTGATGAATAGTAATACTATATAGATACAGTATATAAGTCTTCAATTGTAACCATTAGTAATAAAATTGAGTAGTCATTTTCTGCATTTAGTAGTCAATGACTAAATTGACTAGTGACAGAGGAAAGCCTGCATGTGGTATAATGATGATGTATTACGATGCATTATGCAATAGATGCCCCATTCATTTTGGACTAATGACACTTTCAGTTCCTATTGGTTACTGTCAGTTCCTGTTTACTACACTTCCAGTTCTTGTATAGTTTATATTTGGTTTCTAATTTGACAATATCCTTTTCCTGTTCCCACCCACTTCTTGTATTTCTGGTAGCATCCTGGTCTTTTGCGAGTTAATGAAACTTTCAGTTCCTGTTCGGTGCACTTCTGGTTCCATTTTCTTGTAGGTTTTATATACCATTATAACATCACTTCCTGTTTAGGTTATTTCCGGTTCCTGTTAAGCTTTGACATTTCTTGAAGCATCCAGATCATTTGGATACAAGATCTTATCCAACATGGTTACTCCTGGATACAAAATCTGTAAAGAAAAAAAATCAAAATATTTCACACATTTTTCTGTGCATCTTAATTACATCACATCAGCCCTAAAATTGATAAATGTGATGTGACTTCCAGTATATACCATATTACCAAAGTACAAGCCTGAGTAATGTCACATCCAGGTTTTACAGATAGACAAAAAAATTGTAAAAATAAAAATAAATTTTAAGTATTCATGCATTATTCTGCACTTCTTAATGAGCTCACATCCTGTTCATATTACCCATAATACATTTCAGAACACACCTCCTTCAAAAAAAAATTCAATCACAATCGTGGGTTTAAAATTACCCAAATGCATTTGTAAATTACCCCGAATACATTGCAAAAAATGGTGGATTTAAACCTCTTAATACACAGTATATTTTTAGCAAGGCAGCTTATGATATTATACACTAGAAAAATCAGGGTTCTTAAGATGTTATACATTTTTAAAAGTCATGGTCTGCTTAGGTAATTATTCCTTATACATTTTAAAAATCAGGAACCACACTTAATGGATTTGCACATCATTTTACACATCTAAGTGACATCATATAACCAAGAATGCATTCAAAAAAAAAATTCTCCAAATATCACACCTCCGTATGCACATCAATCTGATTTTACATCCAGATAATAAAGTCAGGTGACATAGGACCACACAACCCTTCAAATATATCATTTTGCAACCAGAAGTGACATGCTAGGTAACTTCTAGATCAAAAGTCACATCCTGGCCATAGGTCACTTTCAGTCTGGAAGTGCTGTCATTGCTATAACTGGAAATGATGCCAGCAGTTGTGAAAAAACTTGATAGACCAGAAGAAATATCACCAACATGGAAGTGATATCATACCATATTTGATAATAACTGGAAGGGATATCATCAACCACCAAAAAAAAAACATTTTGTGCAGTTCCTGTTGAAAAAATTTTCATGTGCACAATTTTTTTGGTTGGTTGATGATGTCACTTCCTGTTGGAAATATCATTTTCAGTTGATGATGTCACTTCTGGTCCCTGTGATATTTGGCATGATATCACTTTCAGTTGGTGATATTACTTCCAGTCTACCAATTTTTTATCTGCAATTGGTTACATCATTTCTGATTATAGTAATGACACCAGTTCCAGACCAGATGTGACAGGGTATGACACTTACACAACCAAAAGTTACCTAACATGTCACTTCTGGTTACAACATGATATATCCAAAGAGGTGCATGGTCCTATGTCACATGACCTTAATATTGAATGTGACATAACATTGATGTGAAGGCCGATCGGTGAAATACTTAGTTTTTGTTAGACAATTACTCCAAACAAAAGAAAGATTTTACATCTGGTCTCTTCATATAATGTTGTAATTGTCATCACAGATGGAGTTTACATGACTTAACCACACATCTTGTTCTAGGAAGTTTTGAATTTTCTTTTTTACAGAACTTTAAATTTAATTCAACCTAATTTTAATTGGACCTTTTATTATTTCAGATTTGAAACCGACCTGTTTCTCTATTCTAATTTAACTTAAATTTTAATAATTGCTTTGGCATCATCAAATAATTGTGTCATGACATGAATTAAAAAATAATATACTTAAAGATAGGATATTTTGATCTGGGCTTCCAGAGAGGACACACTCTAACTCAATCCTGGAGAATAATACTTTTATTTGACCCCCTCATATACTATAGAAAAAGCAAAATTATGTTTGGTTTATCCAAGTTATTTATATGTCTTTGGCCTATGTAAACATATAAAGAAAGACAAAGAAAATCTGCCTCTATTATCAGACTGTAACCTGAAACTGGACTTATGAAAATAAAAATCACATAATCCTCCAACCTGTTAAAAGACCCAAATTCTACTAACATACTGAATATAAATACCACACAAAAAGTTTTAATAAAATTAATTAACTATACTCCACCGTTCAAACATGAACTATCTTGTTTTGACTTCCTATCCTATCATGCCTCCTTGGAGCAAGTACAGCTGTCCATTTAAAGTTTTCTTGGATTTAACCAATTATTCCACCATCTGTTGATGAAGGTAATTGATGAAGGTAATTCATCAGTGAGCTTCCTTTGACATCTCTTGGACTCTTTCCTCTTCAAAATGTTAATATCACTTTATAATTGTCATCTTGGTGCTGCTGTTGGATGGACTAGAAAAATGATGACTCAGTTGCCACTCTGTTATTCTTGTAAATTCACAGAGTATGACTTTAGTATTTTGTTTATATTTATGCTAGATAGGGGTTAAATATTTCAAATCGATTTTTTTTTGTTTTTTAAATTCCCAATTTATAATCTTTTTTTTTTTTTTTTTTTAAATTCTTTGGGAAAATTCCTGTTTTTCCGCAATCGTTGTTGGCTGGGAGTGGAGTGAATGCCGCCTAGAAATTTTATTATTACTCAATGTAAAACTTATTTCAAAACAAGATTACAATATTTTTCTTGTCACAATAAAGAAGTAATATAGTCTTTTTTTTTAATAAACACTTTTGATCTACATATAATATCTCAATGGCCCAATCATTTATCTACATACATTTAATATATATTTTGAATATACCATTTACTTTTGTGTACGCTCTTAAAAATTTAGCCTTTTTTTTTTAATATTAATTCTTGTTATATTGTATACCAAACGATTAGTAAGCATCTGAAATGAGGCATTACAGAAAGAAATTAGTGTTTAAGGTGAAACTTTTTTTAATTTTTTTTTTAATTGTAGTTAATAGATGTTTAAATATAATGGCTAGCAGAATCTTATAAATCGTAACTGATACCCCAAATTCATAGTAGTTGTTACTCTGCTTTATTTTCTTAGAAAAATAAAAACCTTTTGCTGAAACTTCAGAAAAGATTTCTATACTTCAAGTGTTATTTTATTTATACCCTGATTTTAGAGTTTGCAATAAATGTTTAAAATGTCAGAAATATTTTATATCTTAATAAGAAATTATTAAGAAAATAATTACTATGTGCCATTTTGGGCATGTCACAATTATAGTCACTATAACAAAAGAAACAAATAGGTTCCTACATGTGTAAAAATACCCTCAATGAGTTTTCATACTTTAAACTATTCAAGTCCTAGTTGAACAGAATCATTAGTCATGCTCTGTTCTTTTTTAAAAAACTTGAAGGAAATAGAACCCAGGCAACTAAAACGTTTTACAATCAAGGAAAATCACCAATTTCCAGTCAAGTAGAAAAATTATAGTCCAAATGGTTCAGAAGTTTTCACTTAACATCTATAATCTACAATTAAATTCCTAGATATTCAGATAAAAATAACATTGTTCATAATTTGATAAAGAAATCCCCTTTAAACATATTCCAAACAATTATATTAAAAAAGTTCATATATTAATCAATTACATAATAATTTTTTTATAACAAAATATACTGAGAAAAAAAAATTTAAAGTCATTCACATTTTCAAATTTTTAAATCTGTAACTTTCAGGGCCCTTGTAGACAATAAATATTGTTAATATCAAATGAATATGTAATAATATTGTTCTCTCTCATCTCACCCCCTTCTAAAAATTTATTTAAAAAAACTGTACATTTAAACCAAGCAATCAACACAAATAGCTTAAAGTTATGGTATGAAATAATATTTATATTAATACGTGAAGGGAAAACTTTGGATCCCTTTTTAATCATATTGAGCGCACGGAGGAGTGTGAGAATTGGCAGAGTTAAAGTTTATATGGAGAGGGAGTGCAATGAGCTAAAATTTATATATAAAATTAAAACATTCATTGTTTAGCATTGTGGCGGCTTTTTACAAAGGAATTTCTTATTGGTCGAATTTCGACCAACACTGGAGGCCTAGTATTTATAATTATATCATACTTAAGAAGATGATAATAATTATAATATATAAAAGTGGTTTATGAAGGATTGATTTATGTTTATTTTTATCTAAAAATATTTGTTTCATTAATCAGATTCAAATTTTTTATCTAAAACATATAAATATTCGCAAGATTGTACTATACTTACAAAAAAAAAAAAAAAAAAACTTGCCTATGATGTCAAATTAACGTAGCCAAAGGATAAAATCTCGTTGATTTTAGGCTGGAATCCAGACGCTAGTTCAGACTTCATTACGTTATTGTTTAGATAAATAGTCAACAAAAGTGTTATTACTTAAAAAAAGAACAGAGAAAAAAGTTACTTTCTTCGCATCAATATAAAAATCTATAAAATTTTATGATAATTCATGGGATTGAAGTTGAAATCAATTTTAAGAAGAAAAAAAACCTTGTGTATACCAGAATTCAGGTAGGCTTTTGTACGTTATTTACATGATAATGAGAACAAATTGTTAACTATTATTTCCAAAGATTTTAATAATATTTTTTAAACATTCTTAGAGATTATATTTTTTAATGCAAATAAAAACTGTTAATGGTTTCTTTTCAGCCTACTTGCATTTGTTTCGAGTTGCATTTATAAAAACCACCAATTGAAAAAAAAAAATCAAAATCTGAATCACTGATCTACAATCTGATTGGTCTGTGAAGGAAATGGCTCATCTGGTCTGACAACTACTTAATGGAATCTTTGCGAGACTTTTCTGGAAAAATTATAGACGTGATGTCACATGCCAGTTGAATATTTTGATATATATTGGTATAAAAGTTGAATTTTGATGCATGTATGGACCGAATATAACAAATTGATTATTTAAACATGCATTTTATTTTTTACAAAAATACACATAAATCAATGAAGTTGAAATAGGCATTCAAATACAACATTAAAATAATAAAGTCTAGATTCAATTTTTTTTTAAATAGCAGTTAGACAAAAGCAATTATGTATGAAAGCAAAATATTTTATATTTTTACACAAATAATTATTTCTCAACAGTGAATCCTAGTCAACTTTCTACAGAATATGTTATGTTACGCTGTAGTTAGATATTTTAAAAAAGTTATTAAAATCTCAAGATTTTAACTTTGATATTTTCCACGGTAAACAATTTATTTTTTAAAAAAAACACAAATGCTTTATAACTCAAATCAAATTTCTTTTTAATTTTTTTCTAAATTTTATTTAGATATTTTTTAAACTTGTATTATTATCTTTTAGGGTTTGTTCTTTAATATCTTTTGGGGTAATCAATTCTGTATTTTGTTGAGGGTTAGGGTTGCATAGAAAACTCTGTATACAACAATGTTAAATTATCCATTTCAGATTCAACTAATGTCAGCAAAGTTAAAAAAAATTTCCCAAGATCATGGATAATGTTGTTTATATTGAGATCATCGTGCAAGGATACATATTGTGGAACGGGAAAAAGTAGTTAAATTATGTTTTAGAACAAAAATTCTTTACCAAGAAAATTAACAAAACAAAAATATTAGCTCAATAAACTTTAATGATAGACATACTAAAATGTGATGTAGTTTCATTAAATACAAGTATAACTATAATATTAACTGGTTTATTAAAACAATGATTTTGAAGATAAAATTTGGGGCTTAATTATTGGATTTGGTTCTTAAGGCCACCATACACACAACGATTTATTCGCCGATCTGGTCTGAACGCTAGATCTGACAGATAGATTGTTGTGTGTATGGTGCTGTCTGAAATTAAATCCAAACGACACAATCGATTCTGTTGCCGCCTGACACTGCCAGGTGACTCGGTCTGAAATCATACCGCGTCTGAGAGTGTATGACGTGGTCGCTCATCGTTTATGTGATTACAACAATGTATACAAAGAAAACCATTGTTAAATGTCATAACTACCGTAAAAAAAATTCTAAAAAATAATTTATATTTTATATGAATAAATAATATTACTTATTTAAAAATTACAAACTTTATTTGAGGTTTTATTAATTCAAGGATTATATTGAAATCATATTCATTCAATCGTAAAAAAAAATCAAATAGTCTTTTAGCGCATTCAGATTCAATAATATCAAACTGAAAATGGAANAAATAAACGAATAAATAATATTACTTATTTAAAAATTACAAACTTTATTTGAGGTTTTATTAATTCAAGGATTATATTGAAATCATATTCATTCAATCGTAAAAAAAAATCAAATAGTCTTTTAGCGCATTCAGATTCAATAATATCAAACTGAAAATGGAAAGAAATAGTCTGTTAATAATAATAGATAAGATGTTTTGTTTTGCTTTTTTTTTTTAAAAAAAAACACATTTTCTCATCTAGTCATCTATTTCTCTTTCTTTTCATTATTTAAGAATATGTCTTCAAAACTTTATTAACACACTTTTGTATAATAAAAAAAAGGAAAAAATAGTTTTGGACTAATCTCTCTCTCTCTCTGTTTGTAAACAACCGTCTATAGCGTTCAGACCAGATTGGTGAATAAATCATTGTGTGTATGGCGGCCGTAACTTACTTATTTACATATTAGGGATAGGTCAAAGTTGGAGATTAAGTCTAGAATATCTTTAATATTTTTTTTGCCTAGATCATAAAAATTCAAAACTATTTGCATGCAGTTGTTGAAATGTCATTGGCCAGATAGTTTCCAGATGGTGGAGCAATATTGTTTATAATAATACTATTGGCTGAATAATCACTTTTCTATACTGTATAGGAAAATGTTTATTAATTTCTATATAAAAAATGAATATCTGAATTAATTTATTTATTTTAGGAATAGGATTTAGGGCTTATTAAGTTAATTGTTAGTCATAGGGTCATAGTGGGGGCTAATATTTTTATTTGTTTTTTCCTTCATTTATCATCACGCTAAGTGTTGTTTTTTACATGATAGGAAATACTTTTTATGAATATAGTACGGTAAATGACAATCAGCTTGCAAATAAGATGAATCAGATTTATAGATAAACTTGTTTACATCAAATATGGTATGTTAAAATGTCAAAAAAACAATGAATGAGTTGTAACAAAATGTGATTCATACAACAGTTATTTCATATAAAGCAAAATTACACCTGATGCGGCTATCTGCAGTATATTTTTAATTAGCACTTTTTAACAAATTGTTTCAATAATGATATGGCTTTATGTGTGATGATTTTAATAGTGTTATTGTATCAAAGTAAACTTTTTAAAAGTAGTTTTAAACTTAGACAATATTAAAACTTTACTAATTATTCAAAATAAGAAATTTAAATAAAGTAATTTGCATATTAGTATTATAAAATAGAATTTAAAATGTTGATATATCCTATATCTATTTAAATTTATACAATCTTTCTCAAACAAAAAGTTGATGTTTACACCACTAGATGACACTGTTAAAAAATTATTTTATCAAATAGTTAAAAAAAAAAACTAAATTTAATGGAAATTTGAAAGAAGTTATAAAACAATATTTGTTTGTCAAATTAAAATATATAACATACTTCATAAAAATAATATAAATTTTCTAATTCTAATTT
>PXIH01S0007497.1:17408-29172 GCA_003024985.2 Euperipatoides rowelli | reverse complement strand
CTGTGATTTGCTTCGATAAAATTGACCCAGTCTGTGAGATTATGAGACTGATGTAGGCTTCGTATGCGCATATTCTTCATCTGTTGATATTTCGTTCAAGGTCTAATCGATCGGTATTTATTGGGATATATATTATTATTATGGAATACCAGTGGATAATAGATGGTGCAAGGGAATTTCATTCCTGTGTAAATATCGGTCAACTCAGGCGAGTGAGAAAGGATACTATTAATAACGTGGAACAAGCGAGTGGATTGATAGAATGGATAAACAACGAAAATCGAGTAGTAGAGGTGCCTATCAAAAACGTGAGAATAAACCCGGAAGAGACAGTTAATACCATTTCAACCCAGTTATTACTAAACAAAGGATTTCACATCAAGTACATTCATAATCATTGTCAGATTTATAGAGAGGAAACTCTAGTATTGGAAGGCCTTTGGCATGAAAAAAATTATGTTGTTAGGACCAGGAGCTTTATTAACACAACAGAGGACACATTCGAACTACGATGCATAACTCGTAATCCAGAGGATGAGGAAGATATGTTAACATTAAGTGAAAACGAACAAACACTATGGAAGAAAGAGATGAACAACGAAATGGCTATTTTGACTGATAGCAAAGTTATAACAGAGTGTGTGCCCCAACCTAATTCACGAATAATTAAATCTAGGTGGACTTATTCTGTGAAATATAATACCCACAATGAAGTTAGTAAAATCAGAGCCCGTTTGGTGGCCAAAGGATACAGTCAGGTACCTGGAGTTGATTATGGTGATACATTCGCACCAGTAGTAAATCAGGTTACTATAAGGATTTTATTGACTATGGCAGCAGACCAGGGTATGACCATTAACCATTGTGATATATCATCTGCATTCCTTTACGGGGATTTGGATGAAATACTGTACATCCAAATTACTGAACGTGATGACTCCGATAAAAGAAACAAGATATATCTACTAAAAAAATCTATGTACGGTCTTAAGCAGGCAGCCAAATGCTGGAACTCCAAAATAGATGAATCACTTAAAGGCATAGGTTTTGTCAATAATTTGGTAGACCCTTGCTTATACATAATCAATGGACCAGAGGGTCTGGCTTATTCACTGATTCACGTTGATGATATATTAATAGCTAGTAAGTTTCCATCACTCATTGATTCTATAATTGACAAATTAAGAAATGACTACAAACTGAAAGATTTGGGGAGGGTGCAGCAATATTTAGGGATGAACATAGAATTTTCACAAGACAGACAATCTTATTTAATACATCAGAGAGACCAATGATACAAAGACTTATTGATAAATACAACTTAAGCTTAGGTAAAATAGCCATAACTCCTATGCATAGCGATTATCAACAAAGCCGGATGACAGAGATTAGCAATGTGCTGCCTGATAATAAATCCTATCAACAAGTTATCGGATCCTTGTTATATGTGAGTAATGTTAGCAGACCGGATATTCATCTGGCTGTCAATCTATTGAGCCGTCACACATCCCAGCCTACTAAACTTGATTGGGAGGCAGCAAAAAGGATTATTAGGTATTTAAAAGGGTCTCTGGGATTTAAATTAAGAATGGGAGGGGGTAATTTAAACTGTTTAAAATCTTACTGTGATGCTGACTGGGGGGGTGACCTGGGAAACAGAAGATCTACCAGTGGCATGTTGCATTATTTGGGGAATAGCCTTATCGCTTGGAAAACTGCTTGCCAAAAGAGCGTTGCTTTATCCACAGCTGAGGCCGAGTTTGTAGCTGCAGCAATGGCTGGTCAAAACATATGTTGGATTAAAGAACTGTTGAACGAAATGCTAATAACTGTAGAATTACCTAATATATTGTTGACTGACAGTCAAAGTGGGCAACACATGGCTGAGGCTCAAAAATGTACACGCAGAGCAAAACACATTGATATTAAATATTTTTACCTGCAGGAACTGGTCAAGTCGGGATGTGTCAAGCTAATTTATTGTCCAACTGAAATTATGCTGGCCGATGTCCTCACCAAGCCGTTGGGAGGACCCAAGTTCTCCAGTTGTGTCAATGAACTAGGCTTTACAAAAGTAGATTAAAATTGATCTTTTGAACTTGCCTCAAATCATAGTGAAAATAGGACTTCAGGGGGGGTATTAAGTTTCATTACCTATTTATCACCAAAAATATATAATTTAATTATTATTGCCATTAATTATGATATCTTATTTTATTATGTATATTGCTTATTAACATTTATATTTAATCATTCATAGATTAGTTTAGTATCCTCACTATTAGAAGTTACTGTATATATATATTTAACTATCTGTTTTGATTTGTTTACTTAGTGTTGTATAGCCAATTTAGTAACCATGACTACCATTGCTAACTTAGCATCATGGGAAGGCTTCACTTTCGTCTTGTGAACCTGTCGCNATCTTGTTGTGTATGGTAATATTTTTAGTACAGTTTTGTATCCAGTGTTTTATCTGCAAAATAAATTTATTAGTTGAACTTTATGATTTCTAGTGATCACTCATATAATTGTTACTTCCCTCAGCATATTAGTTCAAGGTTAATACTCAAGATTACNGTGATTTGCTTCGATAAAATTGACCCAGTCTGTGAGATTGAAGTTTCTATTCATCCAGTCAGAAGTAATTCGGACTTTGCGTCCACAAGATTTAAGAATTGGAACAAGAGTTATGGCTGACCACTCATCGAATACAGACTATGCATCATTGCTGCAATCTGGAACGACTGCTTGTAAAAACCTTTGTAAATATTGTGCGTTACACCCTTAGAGGTAAAACATTTTTTAAAAAAAAAAAATAAAGAAATAAAAAATAGTTTAGTTACTTAATTATCAAATTATTGTCAATTCATTTCTATGATCGTAATGGCTGAAAATATCCTGGTATTAAAACTTAATAATTATATGATTATTTCACACGTACAGTAAGTGTATTTCACATTTTGATTATCATAGGGTTTGAGCATAGTGTATTTCACATGTAATAGTTAGGATTCAGGGTAAGTGTAAAGGTTAAGAATATAATAAAACCAGGTAATAATGTGGTATTCCAGAACAAAACCAAAAAAATTTAACCATGATTGAAACTATATTTTAAAATCTCGCCACAGGTACGAGAAATTGTACAATTTGGGTCTAAATAATGTCACTTAGCTTTAGTCTTTATTAATCCAGAGAAACATTATTTATGTTTGTTATAGTTCAGAAGTTTAAAAAAATTCCAAATGTAATATATCCGCTAGGATAAACTATAAAAACCTATCAATAATACTTTAAATGATCAGGTAAATTTAGATTTATATATTTGAAAATCTCAAGGTCATAAAATCACATGACTTATTTGATTGATAAATTATTAGCTGATATATTCTTGACCCAGTTGTTTACCTAGAAAGATAAGTTTTTGATAATCGTATCAGAAGGCTGAACTTTCACGGTATCCCACCACATATTGGTGGAGGGATATTAGATCTGGTGAGCAAACAACTCCAGATCGTGTGCTAAAAGGCGACTTTCGCTTTTTAGCTTACGATTAGTTGTTTGTTCACCAAATCTAATATTCTTCCGCAAATATTGGTGGGCAGATAACGAAATCTGACCGGAAAGTTCTTAATATTGATTTTTATGTCTTCCCAAGAATGATAAATTCCAGGGATGTGGCCTCTATGCAAATAGAACCACTTCATTTTCAATCCGCTGCCATCTTACCTGCTCATTTTGTACTATTTCTTTCAGCTAATAAATACCGGTTAATAATAATAATAAAATAAATATTATTAAGCGTTTTTTAATTATTTTTTTTCAACTTACCTATTTCAATTCTAAATAAACACATCTAGGATTGAGATATTTTGATCAATATGCGATTATCAACTATTAATTTTGATAATTTGAATTTTGATTCTTTTTATTTGAAAATCATGACTTGTTGAGGAAGCCATGTACTTCTCATCAGTATTTCCTATATGGGCAGTGAAAAAGGCTAAATGTATTTTTAAAAATAATCAGATTCTGACAAATTCTGGGTAAAAATTTCCATTAATTTCCTTGTTTCAGCAATTTAAAATAATTTTAAAATCATCTGTTGTATTTCTGTCAGGAATTTTAAATAATTGCAAATTTATGGCAAATAAACAAAGGAAAAAAAAAAAAATGGCCAAATTTATATAACTAATCATCAGTTTTTAAATATTTAATATAGAAAATAAATTACAAATAATGATAAATAATTTTAGATTTCTAGTATTTACAGTTCTAAACAGGAAATGCTCATGCATTAAACAAAAACAATAGGCTAATTAAAAAAAATACATAACTTAGACATTCATTTTTTCTTTAATATTTCAATTAACATATTTAACTAAATAAAGTTAATTGAAATGGAAGGTATTATATGGAGACTAATTGTCATCAAATTTATTTACCTAATGCGGCACATATATATAAATACATATATACAGTATATATACATACACTGTATATATACACTTATATATACTGATACAGTATATACACAGTATACATATACAGTATTATAGCATATAGTATATACACATATAGCGTCTTTACTGCACATACGGCATACATACATACATACAGTACATACTGTATAAAGTAGATCACCTGTACTAAACAATCACAATATAAGATATTCCATCATGAACATGGTATTAGATACAAATAACATTACCCAATTTAATATATCTTAAAAACAGGGTAGTGACAATGGATTTTTTCATGAACAAATCAGCAATCGTCCATCTTTTTTTGTTTGCTTGCCGGACTTGATACTTTTAGAAATTCTCTTACACTGGTTTACGAAGTTCGAAATCAAAGACTATAGGTGCATATGTCATAGTACTTACTGTTACAATGAGGATACAGATGACATTCATCACAGCTCCACCTTTCATCTGAAATAAAAAAGTTCATTCGTAAAAATAGATAATACACAGGGTTTCTGGACCCATACGGTCTTTTCAAGATGGCAGCCGGAAATGACATCATAAAATTCAATATGGCTACCGGATGAAACATCAATGCCCATATATGGGCCTAAGACATCACATTATGATGCATGATGGATAGATTGTTGCATGATGGATAATCTTGTTCTCATTCTTGCTCTTGTTCTCATTCTCATTCTTGCTCTCATTCTCAATCTCATTTTATGCCCATATATGGGCCTATGATATCACATGTTGAAGCATGATGGGTAATCTCGTTCTTACTCATTCTCACTCGTTCTTGTTTTATGTCCATATATGGGCCTATGACATCATATGTTGATGTATGATGGGATAGATAATAATGCATGATGGGATAGATAATTTCTGGAGCAATCTGGGTATTTTCAAGATGGCCGACTTCCTGTTCATCTTTTTTTGACTATTGAAGCTTTTAAAGCTCTATTATCTGGAATATGAGGCCTGATGGAAGTGATAATTTCTGGACCAATCCGTGTCTTTTCAAGATGGCTGGCCGGAAGTGACCTCATAGGATGTGCAGAAACATACATGAAAAATAGAAAAAAAATTTCAATTTCTTCAAAAATAATAAATTTTTAGAAAATACAAGATGGTGGACTTCCTGTACCACTCACGTGACTACCACTTCATACACTACATCCAGATACTATTATACACATCCAGTAAAAATTTCAAAAGCTAACACCGTATATCTTGTGAAGTATACATGCTAGAAACGTCATTTAGATCATACGTCCTAGTTTTTTATCCTCTAAATATGGATATGCATTTTTTAGTTCATATCTCCTGATATCATTTTTTTTTCTTTATTACCCGTATGTAAGACTCCACAAGCCTTTACATGTGAAATAGAACGGTCTATAGCCTTCCCCACCCCAAAGCACCTTGTTACCGGGTGTCAAAATACTGGATTGTAAATACAGACAGGGGAGTAATCAGGACGAGTCAGTGTGGGTAACTGATGCTCTTGTTACTAAAAAGCTATCAACTGCAAAGTTTTATACCTGTTGTCACACGCAAAACCTATATGGACAAGGTGAGAGAATAGCAATACAAATTTACTGGAATCATTTCTTTGTTTTAGACAGCTGTAGCAAAATTATTGGACACCACAGAGAGATACATATGCTAGTACTCTTTAGCTAAATTGTTTAAAAACAATATAGACTTGTCAGGGGTACTGGAACACTTCTGAGGAACCTGCATCTAAAAATCCTGAAATCACTTCACTCTACTTATGAAACTTTCAATAAATTCTAATAAAGGTTCAGACCACAGTTTACCCTTTTAAACACTTAAGTTTAATTTTTCATTTAGTTCCCTTAAATACATAGCTTTTTATATAATTTTATATTGACAATATTATAGTTTTTACACTCTTACTTGTTATTGATTTTTAAATATCACACATGGAGCTTCCTGTGCTGTGGGTTTAATTCCCTGATAAATTGGTAAGTCTAAATTTCAATATTTAGATCAGAATGTTTATTCAAGGTCAATTCTTACTATCTAATAGTACACAATTAATGAATGTGTCTCCAAAGTTATAATTATTTGAGGGGCTGATGCCATTTTGGATTATTCCCTTCAGGTTAAAAGTCAAAATTCCCTGGTAAAAATTATTAAAATTAATTTAATTTTATTCTCCAAGTTTAAACCATAGGTTTATACAGGGATGTTATAATATAAACTACAACATCAATATACTAGAAAAAATAATAAACAGACAAAATTGTCTCGGTTCCGTGGTTGAGCGGATTCACCTCCGCTTGATGAACCGAAGGCATATGCTGAGGTGTACAAGTTCGCACCTCAGCTTGGGCAGTTAAGGAACGTTTTTTTTCCCTAGCTGTAACAGCTCGCTTTGGGTTTTTCCAAGTACGCTGCCCTTGTTAACATCTTAGGAACCTGTTTCTGGTGTATTAATTGTAAAATTATATGGTGTATTTAAATTGATTAATGTCAAAAAAAAAATAAACAGACAAAATTAAATAACAAAATTNTCAAAAGGAGAAATATTTCTAACTAAAAATTCTACAATATTTTTAAATGTATTTATACCATTTACAAATGCAGCTTTCGGTAATGAATTCCATATCTTTATATATATTCCTTCTGTAAACAGAGTTAGAATAACTTTTGTTGATATTAGAACCCACAACCAAAGTAGCCTATATTTATGTGTTCTCTTTCCACATCTGTGGTAAACAATAAATAATTTTTCATCATTTCCCCTAATAACAATCTTCTTATACACAATTATTAGATCATTCTTAATGATACAGTGTTTTGTGGTGAGAATATTCAATTTTCTAACTCTATCATAGTAGGACAGTTTTTTTAATCCCATAACTTTCTTTGAGATAGATCTAAAAGTATTTTCTTTCTTTTTTACATGGAAATTGATAAACAGATGAGCCATAGTTAATAATTGGTATCAAATAATATTCATAAATAATTTTGAAGATTTCAGGACTAATGTATTTAATGTTATTTTTTATGTCAGCAAAACTCTTTTTCAACCGAATATTAATATCATCTAAATGTTCACCAAAATTAAATTTTACATTGAATGTAATGCCTAAATCTCTCTGATGATCAACATTCTTAACAATTTTGTTATCAATATAATAATTTGTTTTGGGGTTGTTTTTACCTATATGAAGTGCATTAGTTTTGTCACAGTTTAAAATAAATCCGTAATTATTACAATCTAAAACAATTTCATTCAATATCTTTTGTAATTTAGAACAAGAATCTGTACTATATAAAGGATAGTAAAGGATACACTATGAAAATCTTTAAAGCATTAAGTTCCACTTGGGAATCCTTATTTCATATATTGTTTCTATTATTCCAAATTTAGCAGTTAAAGTTTTTAAAATTCAAAATTAACCAGAAAATGACATCACCCTCATTAATTAAAATTAACAAGCAATAGTTTAATACACATATTAAAAACAGTAGAGGTAGCAATTACTATTTCAAATTATACCAATAATATTTCATAAATTTTGGATAAAGATTTCTGTAGTGATAATTACTATTATAAATTTCACTAATAATATTTCATAAACCTGGGATTAAATTTCTGTAGTGATAATTACTATTTCAAATTTCACTAATAATATGTAATAAACCTGGGATAAAATTTCTGTAGTGATAATTATTATTTCAAATTTCACGAATAATATTTAATAAACTTGGGATAAAATTTCTGTAGTGATAATTACCTATTTCAAATTTCACTAATAATATTTGTAAAATTGAGATAAAAGTTCAAAACTTATATTTAAAGGTTCCGTCTTGCAGTTGATGAGCCGATAACAACTACTTTAGGTAAAAATATAATGATCTAGATCAAAGTTAATTAATCGTAGAATAAATCAAACTAAGGTTCAGTGATTGACTAAGTTCGAAATTATGCTCTGGGTAAGGTAGGTTCATGTAATTAATAAAGTGACTGGTAATATGTCATACATAAACTTAACATGGATTAATTTCATTCAATGGCAAACCTGTGCAGCATTAGCTGAGGATGATGGAGCCTCTGATCCTGTTCTGAAGTCTTGCTGGATCCAGGTGAATACCACTCTATTCTTGCTAGCTAAAACTTTATTAATTTAAATATCTACCTCTAGACTATCTAATCTTGAGATATCTGAGGGCTTAAATCTGGGTTATAACTGAGGGGACATTAGGCAGGCATGATGATTAAGTAAAATTAATAATTCTTGTAGTAGTTATCAGCCAAACACAGTGTCTCTATAAGTCTGTAAGGTGGAATCAACAAGTCTTTAATAGTACTGAGTTCACCAATTAGCTAATTTTAACACTTTGGATTTTATGGTACTGACCCATAAAAATTCCTAAAAACTTATTTATTTACTGCTTCTTCGTTTAAATATTTGGGCAGTTATTAAAACTTCCTTTAAGCCCATTATTGGAGGGTCACTAATTAAGTAGCTGAGTTGACTATTTAGCCAGTCTATGACAAACGACCGCCCTTGTTAACTTGTTTCCCCCTCTTTTTCAGCTTCAATAGTCATTATTACATATTTAATTGTTCTGGATAGAATCAATTTCATTTATTATAAATCATTGATGATTTACTGATTATTTAATAACTCGGGACATTCAGATGTTTCACCAAATGTTTCTCTTCTTTTCAGGATAATTTTTTTTCTTAATTCATTATTTCATGAATTACAGCATAATATAGTTTTCCTCTAATTTCGACTTTATTCATTTTACTTAGGTTAGATTTCTTTAATTTCAATAGGCCTATTTCATCCTTTGAAAAGTTTCTCTCTTTTTTGGCAGGGCTTCAAATACAGTATCTAGACTTAATTTTAATTGTTCATTTACACAATTTAACTTGCAGGATCAATATCATTAACAATTCTTATTCAGTGGGTTTTATTAAATATTTTTATCAATTTGTTCTTATGTCCAAAAGAAATTTCCAGATTTATGGTCTTTCTTGGATATCTATACCAGACTGATTTCTAACTTCAACTACATTAAATTCTTACGTTATTATTAAATCTCAGATCATGATTTTCAGTTTATTATCGTTAGTTCATCCTTTAGCTGAAACCGCTTATCCATGAACAGTTCCGATCACAATTAATTACAGTATAAGAAGTATAAGCAGTATTCATGTTTGGATTATTTATTTATTTCAATTTTTATTTAAAAACTTTTCCATTTTTTAACTGTAACCATCGTCATTGGAAGCGTTTGAAATCTGACTTATGAATCAGCTTAATATTTGTAAATATTCCCACATCCTAGCAGGCTAGGGGATATAAATTGAACTTAAATTCATTTTCATATGTTCTGCATTAGCTTAATGATAAAATTGATTACCTATAAGCTATTTGTATTCTTTTAACCCTCGAGCGGGTGCGCCGGCGCATAGAGTGTGCCAGTGCATCTATTTTAATTGTTTAAAGCTTTAATTTTTACTTAAATTTCCTGTCAGCAAAAATTATTCTCTCTTTATATGTTTGTTTTTCAAATGAAAAGATTGAATCAATTGTAGCGTCTAAAAATATCTTTTTTTTTTTAATATTTCTTAGTCTTGGCGCACAAAATGCGCCGCGCGTCCACTGGTGAAAGTAAATTTATTCCAATTGCTTTTTAGTTGTTGTCTATATTATTTTAGTCTAAAATGGACAGAATTATATTCTGATAATAATTTTACAAATATAACAATGTATTTTAANCTTTGTAAGTTGAAAATTATATGTTTATACGATTTATAGAAAGAAAAAAAAAAACTTTTTTTTTTTAAAAAAAATTACTGTTATTAAATTAGACAAATTGTTTACCCTTCAGTTTTTTTTTTCCTGTTTTTTATGCTTATTTTGGCATTATAAATTTTAAAATATGTTTATTTTATGTTTACTTAGTCAAACAAAAATAAAATTTTCAAAAGAAAATTAGTGAAATAATAAATTTATCATTTTTATTTACTGGCGCACAAAATGCGCCACGCGCCTGCTTGTGTTATAATTTTTAATGCTCCCGCTCGAGGGTTAAGAATGTTAGTACTGGACTGCTGTTTTTAGAAACAATCCCTCTCAAGGTGGCCTCTAATTTTGCAAAAGTTGCAATATAAGGTCCTCCTAATGTTTTCTTTCTCAATTCTGTCTTTATTTTGTTTCATTAGCTCTTCAACCACAATTTTTAATTCATGTATTTGATCATTTATCATAGGTCCTACTGTTGGATTAACTGTAACCGCACTAACTATTTTGTCTTTATGTTCTCAAGCGCTTAAACTTTATCTCAATATCATCTATGTAGGCTATACTTTCTTTTAGGAATATATCTCCTTTCCTAATGAGTTGTTCAGCAAAGTTAGGGAGTAGGCCTATCCTATATCATTAGGTTAACATTATGTTATAATCTGTTAAAGGGCTACCCGGTGGTGGACGTCAGGGCTCCCCTAATGCTAAAAATCTACATCTATAACTTAGTGCACTCTCATCATTACCCTGTCTACAAGCATTAAACAGCTTTTTAGTTTGGCTTCGATCGATTTGAAGTGAAAACATTTCCCTCAGATCCTGTAAACGTTCCTCTAGAGAAATAAATTTTTGACTGCCTAAACCTGCTACATATAAAGCCTTAGCTTTCCCAGTAATTCTCTCTTCTAGTATAGACCTCACCTTAGCTTCAGGCCATTTGTACTGTTCGTGGAGGGCCCTAAATTTGGTGATATAACGTTCAATCCCGAACACGTCGCCTTCCAACAATTGAAAGGGGGCGAGTTCGGTGGATATGTCATATCCAGCCCAACCTAATTGAGCCTTATTCTATCCAGAGACAGACTATATTTTGATTATAAATTCTAATTTGCGTCTGGGTTAACATCATTCTTGGTTAGAGTGATTGACGACAACCTAGACGGGGGCCTGCTTTAACATGTGCCATTCACAAGACTGTATTATATACCTATTTTATTATAAATAATAATAGTATATTGTCCATAACAAGGCAAATTGTATAGGCCTTGGTGATGACACCTGCTTTAATAGAGGGCAATACTGTCTGTCGATGACCGCCTTTGGATACTAGCCAAAAATGCAATCCTAACTTGGAAATGAATCTAATACCTCCCCAACATCCATGCAGGTGTACGTAATGCAAGAGGCACTGGCGAGCCTACATGGCATGCTATCACAGGTCAAGGAGACATATTCCGGGGATAATTACCAAATAAATGCCATAGTTTTATCACTAGC
>PXIH01S0007496.1:2123-12807 GCA_003024985.2 Euperipatoides rowelli | reverse complement strand
TTTTTTTTTTTTAAAAAAAAAAATTCCTCACCAAGAGGAGAAGAAATGTATTTTTTTAAGGATACTTAAATTACACTTATAATTGACTATAATATCTGATTGAAAACACTAAATACAGGTTCCTTTGATGTTACAAGGGCAGCGTACTTGGAAAAACCCGAGGTGAGGTGTTATGCTAGGGAAAAAACCGTTCCTTAACTGCCCAAATCTAGGCGCGAATCTGTACACCTCAGCATATGCCTTCTGTTCATCAAGCCGAAGTGAATCCGCTCGACCACGGAACCGAGACAAATGTAAACATAGTTTACAAAAGGTACATTTTTCCACACTTCCAACAATACAGCAATTTTTCATCTACTTGCTCTCAAAAGGATCACTCCATAATTTCATACCTCCAGGTTGAATAATTTCTTGATTAATTCCTTCCCTGTTTTTCGATTGAAATTCCTTATGTTTGGCAATATTTAAATATTGATGTACACATATAAAGTGCTGCTCCGATTGCGCCCACAATGCCACTTATAAAAGCCGCTTAACGCCAACCAACAAGCAATGCCATGGCTGTTTCAATTAAGATATGATTTTAATTAAAACATTTATTTATTTNTTATTAGCATAGTTGTTATTAATTATCTTTATAAATGTATTTATTTCTGAAATAAAGTTTCTTTTGTTTATAAAAATAAATAAATAACTGTCTATATAGGCTACATACAGTAAGACACATCATTATATATAATGAACATATTCTTTTTACTAAAGTTTCTTTTATTATAATGAATACCTTTATTAATTAGATTTCTAGTAGACTTTTTACAAACATAGCACTACACTACTATTTCATTGCCCGACACTCCGGAAGGCTAATCCATGCTGTTACTTTATTGCCCCCCCCCCCTACCTCAACGAAATAAACAAATTTAATTTTATTTAATTATAATGCTATAAACTTTAAATATTTAATGTCGTATTACTTCATTTTTCATCTAAATCTTGAAACATCCGTATAAAATCCCTTTAGCAGCAGCGAACATAATACTGTAGTTGTCCTACAATTATATAGCTTGAGGCTAGGTGAGTTAAAACAAAAAAGCCCCTACAGAAATAAATAAGTGTTATTGAAATAATTGCAAGCTTTTGTGGTTACAGCTTTTAAATATAGCTTGCCTGCTTCCTGATGTTTTCAATAATAATAATATTTCAAAACAGTTTGAAATTTTCCTAACCGCAATGTTTTTTGTCGTGCTTTATTTTTAATTTTTTTTGTAAAAAGATTTCAATTATTTGATATTATTTATTTCAGCACATAAAACAGGTATCAAATGATTTAAAATGTTACAAATAAGATATGATTACATATAATTTTTGTGATTACTTATAAGTAAACCTGGATTAGAAGGGAGTAAAAAAAAAAAAACACTAAATAATTATTAGCGTCTGGAAAGCAAACTTATCTGCACCTATTATACCAAATCAACTAATCATGGTTGACCGTGTGACATGACTAAATAGATCTTCAGACTCATTTTATTAATTTTACAGTCCTAACTTCACCCCAATGCTGAACTCCAACTCCAACTCCTACTAAATAATAAATAATTATGGCCAAACCCTAATGATAATCATGAAGTGATCATGAAGTGGAATAAACCTGCATGATCATTTTACTTTTCCTTCATCCCAAACGAAACTGTGCAGACAAGTTTGTTCAGCAGACACTTCCCTTAATTAGAGGAGCTTGTTTTTTTTTTTTTAAAAAAAAAGGCATACAATCATAATATGAACAGCATAAATCATATAGGATTAAAACACTGCACAGCAGATGCCTTAGAAAAACAATAAAACAAAATAATTTATTTTTCATCTCTTATAAATAAGGATTTTAAAGATAATAATCAAATTTTATAGTAACTATAGCTTGATCCAGTGGGAAGGCATAACAACCACCAACTTAGAAGATTTGTAAATCTCCATTGATGAATGTAATAACTATTATAAAAATTTCAAATTGTTACTTATCCACACTGAAAATGTTTCTAATACTATATGTGATTGTGGGAAACACACAACTACCTATTATCTACCAAACCCACGTATGTGAGTTTTTGGTTTGGAGATAAGTAACTAGATAAGTAGGTGATTGCATTTTTTTAGGACAGATATATAGCCTACTTAACAGCATGGACCATTTTACAGAATTTGTATCATAAGGAGTACTTGTTGAAATTGGGTATATTGACTATGCGACACCTGAGGGAACTAAACAGTTCCAGGCAGTTTGTCTATTGCTAGTATTTTATTATTTACACACTTATATTTAGTTTTCTTTTATTCAAATTTGAGTGACTAAATTTTAATTCTGATAGTTTCAATGTACTTCAATTACCAAAGTATGGAATACTGAGCCAATTAGATATCACAATTTAATATGTCAAACTGTCAAAAGAAATGGTTAAATAACATTACTGGTTACATTTTGTTACTATATTGCTGTTGTCTGTTGGCAGGCCATTTGAGTGGCTTGTAAATTAAATGAAATTAAAGAAAATACAGCTTTATTAGAATACGAGTATTGCTAAGGATATCATTATCAATAATATACCAATAATTATGCATCTTTGGTAGATGATAAATCACATGTTTTTGTTATCAGTTGATCATAATTTTAAAACACAGAGATTTCCGCCAGATGGTGCTCAAACCAATGCACAGAAAGTTAGGAGCTCTGAAGATTATTTTCAAAAACTCCTTTTCTACAGTCAAGGCCATCCCTCCCCCTAAAGAAAAGGATCTCATCCAGTTACCTATTTTCATAAGTGTACCCTTTTGGAAATTTAAAAAAAATTGTGTTATTAATTTTTAATCTTAATTATGTGGGTAGACTCTCAGCCTATGTCTATCTATAGGCCCTCCTCAAGCAATATGAACGATATTTAGAATGAAGAACAATCCCAAAATGAATCAGATGGGACTTAGTAATACTATCTTTGCTGCTTTCAATAAATGTAAATTCATAACTTTGGATATACAAGAAATACTAAAGGAGCTAATTCAACTCTCTCTAATCAATAATGTAAAGGGACTTTACCAACTATAAAATCCTTTTTTCTATTATATTCAGTTCACTTCTACAACAGAAGCAGCAACTTTTCAAAATACTTCCCATCAGATCAATAGAATTAACTTATACTTTCTACCCAAAGAAAATGACAACATATTTGCAAAGATAATAATAGAAAAAAATCACCATGTCCACTTTAAAGGAATTCTTCCTTCCCCTATTGGAGCAGTGGGGCGAAATTGACTTAATATCCCCAGGAAAGTTAAACAAATCTAATGGCAAGGCATGTGCTACTGGGCAAACTATTATCCACTTCAAATTGAAAACAAATTTAACAATAATGGACAAACCCTATTTTATTAGGATAAAACAACTGTGTGCCTACCTGCACATTGCAACTCGACAAAGAATATTCTTTCGATGCAAGAGCAATTAGCATCTAATCAATGAATGCCCTATGAAAATCTGCTCCCAATGCAGAGGGCTTTGAACCATCCAGCACACATATATGAAATCATATGCCTCTAAAGTAACTGCAAAAAATAAAGACTGGTCACTTATCCTCCAAAAGTTACATGAAGACATTAACCTATTAGACTTTACTAACAGCTTATCAAACACTGAGCCAAAAAACAACCTCAATACTTTGCCAAGCCCATCCAATTTGGAGATCCAACTGTCAAAATTAGCTGAAGGCTCTCCCTATGAAGAAGCTATATTATCAATTCCTGAGATCATCCTCCAACCTCATTTTTGTTCTAATACCACCATTACAACTAATGATAACATTCTTGCATCTGTTAGTCAAAGTATAGCTGAACCCACATTGCAAGTACTTGCCCAAGATCAAATAATAGCCAACAAAGCACTAAAACCTCTACAAAGGAAGCCCAGCTATAGCCTAAAAAAAAAGAAACATGGAACTAAGACAAAATTAAAAACTCCAAAAATAAAAAATTAAAAAAAAAAAAAAAAAACACTGGAGAACAAAAACAAGTCACGGTTAAAACCTACTCTTTGAATCTCTCAAGATCTCATCGTGCAGAGGAAACAAATAAACAAGATGCCAGTAACAAATTGTTTCAATCTAGAGGACTTTCTTCCTATTCAGAATATGAAGATTCAACAACTTCTGATGATGATTCTTATACAATGGATGAAGGGAAAGATGAGCATAAAATTAATAACCAATCATGAATCCACCTTTCCAAGATCTTAATATCTTAACCTTAATTCCCAGGGACTGAATAAACCAACTAAAAGAAGTAACCTGTTAAACTACCTCACAAGAAAAAACATTCAAATAGCTTTTCTGAAAGATACTAAGCTTTCTATCCATAGTGCTAACCCATGGGTTCTTGGACCCCCACCTACATTATACGCTCACTTGCTCAGGCTATTCTACAAAATTTGTACTTGGTGTAGCCATAATAATTAAGCCCAATTTAGTTAATGCCTCACCGAAAATTTTGATTTCAATGCCTAGACTGATTATCTGTGAAATTAACATTTCCAAACACAACTTTCTCCTGATCAATCTATATGGACACAGATCCACTTTAACTCACAACAAACTTTTTGAAAAAAAATCAGACAATCCTTCACAAGCATCTTAACCAGGTGACTCTAACATCCCTAATTTCCAATGCTACTAATGGGGAAAACAATTTGCAACTTAATTTAATCTAATAGACTCAACCATACAAGAAGGCAAACCCACACAATTCTCAACTAATGGAAATAATAAAATTGATTACTGTTTAATATCCAGATCACTTGCTGCAAATTCTCAATACCTTCTAGCATTTGTACAATTCTCTGATCACCTTGCGATTATAATTAAAATCCAACTACACATTAACCTTATAATTAACTCACATGTTGCTAAGCCTTTCTATATTATCCATCCTGCAGTAGCTCTGCAAGTTGATACTTGGAATTACATATATGCTATTACCGCAAAAGCAATAACAGGGCCTACTGATATTCACCAAAATTGGATACATATTAAAAACGAAATCAAAAATAAACTTCTCCTTTTGAATAAAGACTTTAAATGGAGAGCAAAAGAAAGCTCACCTTTTATACTAAAGCCATAGAAACGCTAAACACTTCAAATTTAGAAAGTCAGTTATTAGCCATCACCTGGAAAAAACAGCTCATGAAAAGTCAGGAACAGGAAGATAAACTAATCAAATATAAAAATATCTAAATAAACATGAACTATCAACTCTAATAACATTTAAAATCATATTTAAAATTTAAAAAAAAACAAGAAATCTATATCTGCAATAAAATATCAGCATGAACTTTTAACTGGTCAGATTTGGGAGACTTCCTACATGGTTATTTTAAAGAATTATTTTAGGGTACTGTAAACTCTATCCCGTAATTTAATAATAATACAACTATTCAATCAACAAATTACAATATCTCTCAAATCCCCCTATTCCTCGCTCAAGATGAAATATCAAGAGCTCTTACCACCACAAATAAAAGGATCCCCCTCCCCAGGGTCCGATGACCTCACACCAAAAACTATTCTGAAATTTAAGCTTATTTTCATTCTTATATTTATTTGGCTATTTAACAACTGGTCAGCCAAGGATCTGATTTGTTAGCTAAACATTCAATCTCATTTCATATTATTTGATAAACAGAAACAAAATACTCTCCCTCCTCATCTGCTTCCACATACAATTGATATTAAAAATATTCGGCCTATAAACATTAAAAATGTTGATGCCAAAATGTTTGCTTCTATTCTCAATCAAAAGCTCTACGACATTCTTAACCCTATCCACATTCAAAAATCATTGCATTCACAATCCAATAGTACTATTCAGAGAGAATTGCATTCAATATAAAAACATCAGGAAGGACCAACCCCTTGCTCTCTTTATTGATATTCATAAGGCCTATGATTCTGTCAATATACCATATCTAAACAGCATCATTAGAAATGTCTTAAGTGATGAACCCCTATAGCATGCTGTCATAAATTACATTACCTCCAAAATAGCAAATAATAATTTGAAAAATCATTTCTATGGTACTTTTTCCATTAAAAAAACAGAGTCACTTAGGGATCCCCTGAGTGCATCACTTTTTGCACTATACATTAACTCCCTATTATATGAATTAGATGATATCCTTCCAGGCCAATATATTCATAACCTAAAAATCCCGATTAAAGTCTTAGCTTATGCTGATGATCTTATAATTATCTGCAATGACCTTCAGAGGTGGAAATATCACTAGAAATAATTGAAAAATTCACCAATCTTACCGGCACTATAATTAACAGAAAGAAAAGCTCAATAATGAATCTCGCAACTTTCAAGCTTATGTCATCTTTAGGAAATAACCTACCTACAAAATACTTGGGTATTCCTTATCCCTTCATCGGACAATTAGCAAAGAACAAAATGCAAAAATCTCTCTGAGAAAAATTTACCAAAATGCTTCAAATTACTAAAATCTCTACCTCCCAATCACCCTCAGAATAAAAATAGTAAATACTATGTGCATCCACAAAATACTGTTTTTACACACAACATTCAGCTTCTACTCAAAAGTGGATAAATCAATCATCTCAATAGCAAATAAAATAATCTGGAAAAATAAACTCACCCTCATTGGAAAGTGTAGACTCTACCCTCATTTCATTAAAGGTGGTCAAAGTCTAATAACATAAAATTAGCCGGTCACACTATTCTAAAAGGGCTTTTTAACAACTTTACTCCTCCAAATATAATAGACTTTCTTATAAAAATTATTTATAATGCTTTACCTACCAGATCTATTTTAGTGGACAAATACAATTTCAACATTAAATCCCAATGCCCCTTCTGAGCCGGTCACACTATTCTAAAAGGGCTTTTTAACAACTTTACTCCTCCAAATATAATAGACTTTCTTATAAAAATTATTTATAATGCTCTACCTACCACATCTATTTTAGTGGACAAATACAATTTCAACATTACATCCCAATTCCCTTTCTGTAGCCATGAAGAAACTACTGATCATCTGCTTTTGAATAGCCAATACTTCCAAAACTGTCGATTTTGTATCAACAATCATCTAATCACCGACTCCACGCATATCACTCTATGCAAGACACCACTTTTATGAACTAAAGAAACATACCTAAATCCAGATGCCTAATTATGTGCTTATTTATCATATGGAAATTGAGATGCCTGATCATCTTTGAGGATACCAGACCCACACCATTTAAATATCTAAAGATTTCACTTGCAACTTTTTAGATAAATGATGCAAATTTTCTATCATTTAAAGACTTTGACCATTTTTGGAACTTAAAATCCCACCCCATTTCCGTCTTAAAATGGATCCCTCCTAATTGATCTCTCCTTCTAAAATGATAAATTTTTCCTTCTAGCTTATCCTTATTTTTATTTTGATCTTATGAATAAAGTCTATTTTCTTTATAAAAATAAAATAAAACACAGAGATTTAGCATGGAGCATCTTAGTAACTTATTGGATTCATTTGGTTTCTTACTGCTTTTATTTAAGTAAACTAAGGGTGAACTATCTTGCATTTCAATTTATTGCCTTTAAAACTAATGCACTACAGAGAAAAAATCCTGCAAAACAAGTTTTATTAAAAAAAAAAAAAAATTGTGATAGCTGCTGCAAAATTTCATTATGCAATTTAATGTAAGTGATTAAAGAATAAAAAACACTAGGCTAAACAATTAAAACAATTCTTGTGTTTAAAATATATATACTGTATATTTTAAAAAAAAAATCCATTTTTAATATTCTGCTAAGATGAAATTAAGCCTGTTTCCTAGATTATTATACTTTTATTATAATAACGAATAGTCCCAGAAAGAAGTATGGAATTTCCTTATTAAACTATGTATATCCTGTATAGCCTAGTGGTTTAAACTGTATGCCTTAAGAAAGATTAAAGAATTGAAGAACAATGACCTTTTGCTCTTCTGATACATTTTATATTTTGCTGAATGAGATTTCTGTCTTAAGAAATGGAAATTTCCCTCAAGAAGGATAATTAGGTGGGAGATGTACTTCTATTCCAGCTAAACAACTGAGTCAATAAGAATCATTTAACTAGAATTATTTAAATTTGATGATGTTAAAACTTGGATAATTAATAAAAAATTCTGCCATATAAAAAAAAAAAATTATAAGTCTATAGGTGATAGATATTAAAATATTTTCTTACCATTATTTAGTCTATAAAATTACAGTCATTTGACTCCAACAGTAATTGTATCAGTACTAAATTAATAGAGAAGGGGTACAAGTAAGACGATTCACTGGAGAACAACATTTTTTTTCTTGTCTCAAGGATTAAAATTTCTGATAGTTATAGTATTGTCATGATAAATTTAAATATGTCGAGGAATTTTTCTATCAGGAAGGTTTTTGTGTGACATCCAATTTATGTTTTAGAAACACATGTATTTACATGCTTATTAAAATCTTATCAAAAAGACAAATCTATAGTTTAAATAGTAGCTTTGTTTGATTTCCTGTTGTACTTTGTCTCAGGAATATCTCTCTTAAGAGTCCAATAGTTGTCAGCCAGCATATTGGTGACAGTTTTTCATGTTAGAAATGTCCTGATGAAAATGCACACCATGTTCATCTTTCACCATTTACGGTATCCATGTTTTATGAAAAAAAATTCCAAGTGAGAACCAAAGATATCAATCTTTAATGACATTTACACCCCATTTTTTGGTAAGATGTAAGAAAATGACTCACTATTTCAGGATGTTTTCCGGCCTGGTGATTACTTAAAAAGGTTTGAGGACACTTTTAAAACTCTGCCATCCAGTTTTCTTAATTTCTTATATGAAAAATACTTTCATTAATCTTGGTGTCACTGTTTTAGGAAACTAATTTCCAAAATATGGTGAATTCCGATTGTGTTTTATTCATCACATAAGAAAGTTTTTTTATAATTTCAAGCTTGATGTGAAAATGAGGAATGACACTTTATCAGGGATAACAAGTGAACTAATCAAATAATTTTTCTTGCCTGGAACAAGTGAGGTGCGTTTTGGCCAATCCTCCTAAAAAATAGTGGTTTTGCTTGTGTCTAATGTCCCCAAGGCCTATTTTTGTTTATAGCAGGCTATAGGCTCTTACCTTATCCAGGGCCTCTCAGGTTTTTTTAATAGTTTTATGATCTGGGCCCTCTTTCGGATATGGGTACAATGTACTTAAGTCTCCTTGAACGCCCCTCTCATATGCCCTGCTGTCAGCAGTTGCAGCACATAGCTCATCAAAGGAAGAAGTGAAAGGATAATATTTTTTACTACCGTTTTCACTTTGTAATGTCGATCAGCTGATTGCATTAGATTTCAGGAATTTAGTTTTACAATATAATATTATTATTTTTTAATGGTTGTCATCCACCATCTTTTTTTTATCTCTAATAGTGACAAATGAATCTCATGGGTAATTAAATAAAATATTAATTTTTTCATCCTTTTCTAATAATAATACCGTATATAAATATTGCATAACAATAAACTTTAAAAAAAATCCCACCAATTTTGAATTAAAAATAAAATAAAGTTGTACACACATGATGAACAAATCCATGTTATATGATAGTTTGGTGTAAAAAATCTCCAATGAAATTTAGATATTTTTTTATCCCCTTAAAGATGAGCACACACTTGAGACAAAATCTATATGGAAAGAGATGGCTTCACAGAAATGCTACACACACACACACAACAATTTTTTTTCTTGGAAATGATGATTTTAGTAAAATCACTGTTTCGATCTCTAGTGCTTCCTGTTGTCTATATCCTTGTCAAACTTAATTAAATTTAATGGTTAGAGATGAGGAGGGCGCTATTACTATTGATACAGGTTCGACAATGATGTTTGTTGGTAAAAGGGAAAAGACGATGAAGAAACAGAAAGATACGTACAATCACCTTCTACAAGAGTTACTTATTAATCCTGCTGATATCAAAATTGATTTTAAAAAGAATTGATTTGTATGCTTGTGCACATTGAGAAATCCTCTCTCATTTATAATACCGGTAATTAAATTTAAATGCAGAACAAATATTTTTTATGAATATAATTTTCATAAATGGCGGCCGTGGCCCATATAGTTTTAAGCTTGAGTTTACATGCTGACTGTTTGGTATATGACATGATCTAGCATCGTGAGTGATTGGCTGCCATTTGATTCTTGAGAGAGAAAATCTCAAAAAGTACAACAGTAGTCAACTTCTGTGATTTTTAGGAGATTAATCTTTCACCTCAATTTTCTCTAGAGAGTATATGACATGTGACAATGCCGGTGTCAAATTTCACTAATTCTCAGATATTTTATCTCCCGTTTACGCTCACCTTTAGTTGTAAAATTTTAGTTGAAATGTTATCTTTAGCTTAAAATTTGTAAGAATAAATTACTTACCGGTTAACAGAAGAAAGTAGTCTACTGTAAACAATACCCCAAAAATACCTTTACTGTATCCCAGGGGTGCAAAATATTTTCAGGCAAACAAATTTCCCCAGAACATTGGATTATTTTGGCAAAATTTCCCCAGCATTTTTTCCCCCCAAGTCATTCACACAAAAAAAATTCCTTGGG
>PXIH01S0007488.1:14497-25473 GCA_003024985.2 Euperipatoides rowelli | reverse complement strand
TATATTTATTAGACCACCTTAAAGTCAAAATTTCAGAATCACTTGAAAAATCAAAAAAAAAAAAAAATAAAAATTACGAAAGGGTTAAGGAACAAAATGGTTTTAAATTTATTCGGCTTTTGAATTTATTTGGAGAATATAAAATTTATAAGATTCAAATCAACCCTCCATCAATCAATTTAATGTACGTTAATAAGCTTGCCTGGAGTATTATTTTCAATTTTGAGATTGATTTAAATTAAAAAATTACATATCGCTGTACATATTATTGTAAGAAAACTTTTAATTAATGGCTCTTATATTGACCTAAATATCTAAAACATCATTTCTTAATCAATTTTAATAACAACTCTTACCTTATTACAACGTGAATTTCAGTGCAGTGGTGCAGTGCCTAGCAACGGAGTTGCTGAAATAATAAATCATCCCATAAGAAGCGACCTCTTGATGCAATAAAAGCACGATTGTATTTACATTTTAGTACGGTACAACTATTGTTTATTTGACTACAAGCAGATGTCATGACATCGTCAAATTTACACGTGACCCAATCCAGTTTTACTTCACAAAAAATAAGTTTTCTTATTTGATAGAACATTTTCATAAATTTAATCGCTATAATTTAATTTAAAACAAATGAATATTTATGAAATGTCTATTGTAGTATAATTTATTGGTTTCTCCATTCATTATACAAACAACTGCATAATATAGGTCATAAAATAGCATCATTAATGTAATGTAACAGGTTCAATCAGTATTTTTTAAGTCACATATAATATACCCGTCAAAGTGAACATATTGTTCACCGATAGGTATGCTTATATGTGTTTGGTCNTGTAACCTTGTGCCTCAGGTTATTTGTACCAGATGTTAATAGTCTATACTTATTATAGGCCTCTTGGCAATTGCTAGAGGCCTATAATAAACAAATATTAACATCTTATCAAATAATCTTTTGTGGTTGATTACACGATCAAACTGCTAATAAGGCTTGCTGGAGAATACTGCAGTTTTGCCAAAGAAAGCATAACAACAATTTGAAATCCAAACTGTTTATTTCTTGAAAAATAAAATAAAGAGAATGATAGCAACTCACTGTGGATGAGAGCAGGCAGCATACAATTTAGTCAGGTTCAAAACATAATAATAGCGCCATTATAACATTGAGGCTACAAGATAGGGTGTGGACATAGACACAGGAGTGGCCATCACCCCAAACTATATGTATCAAAGAAATGAAGTTACTCGTTGAAATGCTGATGGCAAATTCCAACTGAAAGTGATAGTGTGACATACGTGCATGTACGCTCTTAAATTACAAGAACATAGCACGTATACAAAATACTGATGAATAAATTACCATTAATCAGGATATAATTGGCAGATTATGCTAGTATGACATTTACTATTAAAAATATAATGGCCACACTATAAAAGTAAACAAAACACACAAAAATCAGCCACTCTTTGAATGCACAAATTAATATAACAATGCAAAAATAATAAACAATAAATTTATGATGATTAATTTTTTAAGATCCAGCTCACTTTCTTTTATAATTACTGGGAGGGGGGGGGAGGAACTCTCCTATCCCATCCCCTTTCTTAGATTTTAAGCATTAATTTACACACAAATCTTCATTGTGGCCATTGCAAGACTAGCACACACTAGGAGAGAAACACTTCGGAGTTTTCATTCTTGCAGTTTTTTTAATGATGCAAAAGTTTTCTTCAGAGTATTTTGACACACACTAGGAGATTTTTTTTCTATTTGAAAGTTTTTCTCTTTAAAGTGTACGTACTCCTTTTGTCAAAATGGAGAGCGACATTTAATGACTACCGCATTAATTGATTTGTATATTATTGTATTAAATATATATATGCATGAAAATAAATAGATTTTTTAATTTCCAAGCAGTGGCGATTCAGTTTTAAATATCAAAGCCATTTATCTGTTGTATTACATGACATACGATACCAAACTAAGGTTTGCAGAATTGTCATTTTTAATAAAAAAATAAATAGTGGCTTGTTGTGATATTCAGTTAAGTGCTGCTTGTATAGACACGGGCATTTTACTACTTCTTGAATTAATAGTGATATTTCATCGTCATTCCAGTTTTTGTTGGCGAAGCGAGTGGCCGGCATTTTTTTTTTTTTTTAGTATAGGCAAGTCAGTGACGTCATGTGTTCTCAGCTTCTCATCATCCGGTGATTGGCTGCGAACTTTGACTCCGAGGAGAAAATCTTCAAAAAGTAGACCAGAGGTCTACTTTTGAAAGTGATTAAAGTGTTCTCCTCGAAGTCTGGTTTTCTCTGGAGTATTTTGACACACACTAGAGTTTTTACCTTCGGAGTACAATTCTTTGATGCTTCGAAGAGAAACTCTCCTAGTGTGTGCTAGCCTTAAATGATAAAAATTGCTCTAAATGTATAAAAAGTCCTTGAAATTCAGCATAAAGTTCTGTTTTAACATTTGACAGTCATTATGTGTTAAATTTAACGAGTTTACTAGAAATATAGATTTGATGGCTAAGCCATCTGGTGATATACTTGATTATTCTCGTATTTTAGCATACAGCCCAATAGGCAAGCTGAATAAACTAAAACTACTATTAACTCAGATTGAATATACTGTAAACTTTGCGTTTGATGGATTTCATAGTAAAGAAGGTTGCTATGCAACCTAAAAAAAAAAACGAATTAATTGCTGAACACATTTTCGAGAAATTAATCAAGCAACAAGTGAAAGAGAATTATTTATGAAGTGCTTATTTTCTTTTGGCCTTAAACTGCATAAACTATATTAAAAACAGACAAAACTAAACTATACTGTATATAGTTTTTCAAGCTGGACTTTCAAATCAATAATAAAAAATATGGAGAGGAAAAAAATATTGATTTTTCTTTTGATCTTAATTTAATTTACCAGATTTTAAAATTGTCTGACATACTCTGAAAGCAATTCGTAGAAAATTCAGTTTTTTTGGAAATCATAAATATCTTCCCTTATAAGAAATTTTAGTTTATTCCTTTTACAAATGTTTAAAATATTTGAAAAAATAAATATAATAAAAATGAAACCTGACATTCAGAAAGTCTACAAGGTATGGGAGACAAACTATTAGACTGTATACATTTCTCAACTGATTGATATGAAGGAAACATTCAGATTTTTATTTGCTTGCATTACTAAAGCTATTAAATGGAATAAAAAATATATAATACTAAAATCACTTGAGTATGTGGGATTGAATACAATTCTAGATATTTGATAAAGATGGCATACGGTACTCAATGATATATAACAGCCATACTCAACCTCCCCCCCCCCCCGGGCCACATACATTTGTTGTTTGTAACATCATCAAGTGGGCCATAACATGATATATCAATGGTCGGCAATCGGTTGGTGTCACATGAAAGAAGCTCTTCTAAAAAAACGCCTACAAAAAAATAGCCTGCGCGAGTGTGGAATTTTGAACTTCACATGCGCATATACACTTAAGTTCAATATTTTTTTTTTTTTTTTTAAAAAAATGAAACAAACAAGACTAGAAATGTGTCTGTCTTTTAAACTAATTTAAACATTGCAAATTGATTATTTTGCTATTTGAATTCTAAATAATTTAAATTTACCTTATAACGCACAAATAAACTATTTTAAGTGTTGTCCGTGTCTGCTTAACCGTAATTCAATTCTTGCCGCTAATTTCAAGATTTCGAAAATTTAAATTCATGTGGCCTGCAGGCTTCCGGTTGAGTATGGCTGATATATAAGATACACAGACCTCACAGTCTGATTTTGAATGAAGGGGAGAAAAGTTTTAAAAATAGGTGCCCCAAGAATGTTTTAATTACGAAGTTTTTTTTTTAATTTTGTTTTTTTTTTAGTTGTTTGAACATTTTGACTACATTTGATAATAAGCTTTTTTCTTTTTGATTCTTGAAACGTTTTGATTATATTTGACAATAAGCTTTCTTGTCTCGACATCGTGGTTCGGTCACTAGCGATATAATATAATAATCAAAGTTTTTAATAAATTTAGAGAATCTCCTGAAACATCTCTCCAGCTTCGTAACGCTTTCCTATAGAGAAATAAAATGGTGAGGAACAATATTCTATATTTTCAAATAGAATGAATAAATCACATTAAACATTTCACCTGTAATGGATTTAAACTGATGTTGGATATTTGTAAACTGAATCCTCATTGATCTAACTATAAAATCAATATGAAAGGTAAATGATAACTATCAGTCTATTACAGCACCCAAATCTCTATAGGAATCGACTGATTTTAAATGTAAATGATATATAAAATAAAGATTATTTTTTAGTATGGAACCTATATCAAGAACCTTGGTTTTTAATCAATTAATAGAGAAGCCATTAATCTGACCCAATAATTTGCGGCAAATACGTCATTTTGTAAGGTGTTTGTGTCAAGTTCAGAGTGGATAAGATCTAAAAATCTTTAGATCATCGGCATATAAAGTAATGTCAGAATTTATAATGTTATCTAAATCAGACATAAAAATGTTTAACAGGATAGTCAAATTTACGACAAACTGTCGAAGTCCACAGTTTAAAGGATAAAATTTGGACAGAGTACAGTGACAGAAGTTTGAATAAATCAATTGTTTAGGAAATTATTGATCCAGTTAATTATGGAATTATTAAATTGTATATGAATTATTTTATTAATAAGGTTAGAGTGATTAATCATATCAAAGGCAGCAGCTAAGTCTACATAAATAATATTTGTTTGAGAAATTTTTCAAAAATATTTAAAACGAGATTAACAGTGTGAGTAATAATTGTTTGAACAGAGCATCCCACTAAAAATCTGTGCTGTGTGTGTGAGATAAAATATTGTTAGTTTGTATGTGTAAATGTAAAAAGTTTAACATTAATTTTCCTAGAATTTTAGATATGGTTGACGAAATGATAATTGGCCGATATAAACTCATGTTTTTACAATATAAACTCATGTTTTTACGTTGCCACCATTATATCTTGCATAGATATTAGATTCCCAATCTTGAGTTATCTGTCCTGTACTAAAAGATAAGTTAGGTATGCTAATTTAAGAATGTCAGGTAAAAAATCAATACACAGTCAGACAAAGTATGAATTAATATTATCCTTACCTGTGGAAAAATAATCTTTTATTTCAAGTAGGGTCTTGAGAACTAAATCTTTATCTATAAATTCATAGTTATGTAAAGGATGTGAATTTATTAGAGTGTAAAATGCTTAGAAAAAATGGTTTAGCAATAGTAATAGGGTCTGTATTATCATTAGAAAATTAAAGAATATGTTTTTAGATTCTTTTAGATAATTGTGAAGTTTATTTTTATTTTTTGGGGAATAATAGGTTAACACGTTCAGGAGGACGTACATACATGTTCAGCTATTATTTTCTCAATATTTTAGGCTAATTTCTAATTAACACATCATTACTTGTCTATGATAAAAAAAATTACAGTAAACTTTGTCAATCTGACTTTAGAAGTAGAATCTTGTGCTTCAACTTGACCTTGAATATCATATAATTTATAAAAAAAAAATATTATTACATTCATATAATTACAGAATTAGCTTGCTAGCTAATTCTATAATTATATGAATGGAATAGCTCCAGTCAATGATTTTTACTAAACAATGAAGTAGACTATTATTGTCTGCAATGAAGTTAGCCTATTATTGTCATATGATTCATTGCAATTAGTTTATATAATTCTAAAATAATATTTACTCTGTTTTATTACAATATTTTTGTTATGAAAAGGCAAAAAGAAATATTTNATGACAATAGACTCTGATTTAGATTTGGAATGAATCAAAATGTGCAAAATTATTGATTTTCCTAAGTGTAACTTAGCACTATCATCTGTATTTATAAATCAATATGTGTATATTAGAAATGAGATAGAGTAATATAAATTGGTAAAAAGTTCAATAGTATTATTAAGATTAAATTTACAAAAATTTAAGTAAATCTAACCAAGGAAAAATGAATAAATTAAATTAGCGCATTTTTGTATTTTTACAAAAAAAATGGCTCTTAATTAGCATACTGCCAAATTTTAATCTGATAAGCCATGTTAATTACCTTTGAGATATTAAAAGTATATCTACTTAAGATAACTGTTACAAAAAAATTAGAAAGTTAAATTAAAAATTGAAGGAGTAGTGTCAATTTTACTAAACCCTAAAAAGTGGCAGGCCACAGGGATTTTCCACTTAAAAATGAGCAGTCCTGAAAGTGTTAAGCTCAAATTTGGCATGATCTATTTGTAATTGTTTTATTGAGTTTATTTTGTATAAACTTATATTTAGTAGCTATAGTTATTCACTGTTTTTTCGATATACATTAAAAAAACATTTTTTTTGTCTTTAATATTAGCTGAAACAGAGCTTAAATATACTTTTTTTTAATGTTAAGTTTTATTGTCTGTTGTTGAGTTATATATGACCCTTTTAGGGATATTAAGATAAATTGTTTTTTTATATCCCTAATAACTTGTGTAGTTTGAAGGTTAGCAGAATCATTAAATGCTACAGATAAATTGAGTTTAGTGAAATGTTAATTAATTTTTAGATAGTTAGCATTTTTAAAATCAAAATAGTGTTGAGATAAAAATAAGGGTGTGAGATTTTAGGTAAGATATTAAGACATATTGTAAAAGGACATGATTCCTGAGACCGTGAGGGAGATCAGAAAAAATATTAAGAATTTGAAATGCTCTTAATATTTTACTGGAGACACCTACTTTAATAGTCTTAATTTTTGATTGGGTGTAAAAGTCTATGACTTCTATCACCATATCATTAAACTAATTTGTTGATGTCTTGGATGAGAAGTTAGTAAGAACACCGAATATAAACCCATCCATCTAAGGTTTGAATTGTACTACATTAATCTGTTTTCTCCAATTGGCGTTTCCATGAAAAAAAAGTTTTTCCCAGGGAAAAAGGAAAAATTTAGGAAATTGTGCGAATTTTAAAAATGTTTGGTGAGGTTTTAAAGGTAAGTTATCATACCATTTTGTTTGTACACATATAGTCTGACTTTGGAATCATCTTCAGATTTTTCTTGTTAGGTTAGAATTTCTATCAAAATGTCTCTAGATGCAGGGCTTTAGTTAGAGAATTTAATTTGAGGGGGAGAAATAAGAAATTTCCCAACTTTGACAGTTCAAATTCCCAAATTTTCCTTCAACTTTGTGTTTCCCATCTGTCAACACAAAATTTACTAGCGTCTGGGTCTCAGACTTCACCAAATCCTTTAGATCCAAAACAACTAATCAGATGTTGGCTTGCATTATATTCATGTTGGACATAGGGTCACTCAGGATAGATTAAGTGCTAGAGATCCTTTAATTGGCTGAAGGGCAACATGGAGTCTGACATCCAGAAATTAGTCAAAATTTCCCAACTTTCCAACTTTCAGAAAAAATTGGAGGGGGAAGCTCAAACCCCCCCCCCCCCCCCCCCCCCCCACCTTTAGCAATTCTCCTGCTTAGATGTCTACTTGTTAAGGAGATGTAATTTTTTAATTAGGCTAATACTTAAAAAGCATAATAAATTAAATAAATAAACATCCAATAACAGAAATGTTATTGAGCATGTGGTTGTACATATTTGTGTATAGCCAGTGCAGGATTTACGTATAAGCTAAACAAGCTATAGCTTAGGGCCCCCACTTTCTTGGGGCCCCCCAAAAAAAAAAATGTCCGAATGAGCAATTGTCATAATTTAAATATACTGTACACTGCAGCATTATTTGTCCTTCCCCCAATTTTAAATGGAACATTTAAAGTATATAATTTCTTTTGCTATAAACACGGGGATTGCCCTATGTTGCTCCGCTACACTCGAGCATGTGCTGACGGGCCCCATATCTCAAATAGCTTAGGGCCTTATCAAGTCTAAATCCAGCACTGTGTATAGCCTACATATATTAACGTAATGTTTTTATCTAGGTAAAATCAAATAGAATATACGTTAAGGCCTACCTCTTCTAAATCTCAATAACTGCATAAGTCCAACAAATTTGGGGGGAGGGCAATAGTAGCCTATTACCGGTACCTGTAAAATACCGAATAATAAAGTGTTTGATCAACTGAGACTACAGGTGAAAAAAATTAAATCCAATTCCTAAATTTATAATTTCGTAAAAAAATCAAAACATTTATTCATGACTTTGCTATAGGGTAATAAAAACAGTTTACAATCACTCAAAATTAGTTCAATAAAATTACCTATTCGAGTCATAACAATAAATTACGAAATTTATTGAAAACTATAATCAATAATTCAATATTTACTCTAAATAGTTCAATAATTCCTAAAATATTATAAATAGCATGATCCAATTCATCAAATTAATACAGTAGTAGACTAACAGGACCAAATTATAGAAATCAATAACAAACGTGTGCATTTAAATCAAATACCAAAACGTAACAAATTCCTTTCTCAGTTTAATGTTTATAATAGAAAACACTCTATCGTGCTTACCTTTGGCGCGGTTAACTGATGGAGCCGATTGGATGGAATTTGCGAAAACCAATGTGACATCTTAAGAGGCGGTTTCCTTGGCAGCCCCAATCATCTTATGCCCCTATACTACGGCAATAGCCAAATCAGTATGTTCCATTCACATATTGACATAAAACCGAACACGATAGCCGCTAACCGGCTGCAACGCCATTTTGCTCCCGATGGATCTAAGCTTCGGCTTCGCCTGTATCTCATCAAGAGTACTAATTATCAATAGCACGTTACGTTCATGCAGGCTGTATGCCAAGTAATGAACGACGAGCTGGATTTGGTGACATGTGCTTGCCGTAGGAAAGCTAACAGCAATACGCGGGAGCTTAAGAAAAGCACTTTGCAATGCGCCTAGCATTAGTGGCCTTATTTTTAAAAAAGATTTAATTCTACATATTTTTACTCTGTATGCACCAAGGATTTATGTAATCACTTAGAATATATTTTTTCCTTCTTCGATGGGAAGCACTTGCAAGCACGCGGACTTAGGTGCCAGAGCCGTAGCGGCCTATGAGCGCTCGGCTCCGGTAGATGAGCCAGGTTGCGTAGATTTCCGGCGTGGCTTGGGCTCATTCAACATGGCCGCTTCCTGTAAACAGGTTCCTTACTACTTTCCGAACCACTGGCCGTCTTCGTGCTTTAAAATAATTTTCGGATGCCCTATACCGAGTCTTATCATACAAAAACCTCAGCTCAGCTGAAGGATGAGTAGAGAATTAGAGGAAAATCTTGAGGAGGTAAATATTTATGTTTTATATCGTTTCTACGGGCTTATAGTTTGTAGATTAACTATGGCAAGCTTAGCCGTTAAACTCCACCTGTTTTTGCATTATTATATATTACATAATTTGTATTAAAATGATCTTATATTATCGTATATTTTATAATTGTGAGCAAAATTTTAACTGTTATGTATGCATTATATATTTTTAGTTTTATTAATTAAATAATGTATCTATAGATTTTATTAAATGGAAAACGTGATAAACTGGAAAGCACATTTCCAGACAAATTTGAGCTTTTGTTTACATTCAATATGGCATGAGCGCAACAAAAATATAAATAGGTAGACATTGTTATTATAAATGCAGATAAATGCTTAATTAATATAATTTAATATTATTTATGTTAATTCTTTTAATTATCTCCGTCATATAACATTTATAATATAGAAAGTAAATATAGAGAAAGCTATAGGCTACTTCGGAGCGCAATTGGTCCTGGGTAATGTGTTGCTGTGAATTTTAGGGTAAAAATTGTATTGTTTTAAAAGCTATTTTAATAATATTGTGCCTTTCCTAAATTATTTTTAACGATTGATTGTTTAAATATTGTTATTTGCATCTTAAAGAAATCTATCGAATTTATTGAGCTAGGAATACAATGACTATTTTCTTTTTAATAAACATTAAATTTAATTGCTTACGTAAGATGTATTCAATAATTTATTTACTGCTACGTTCTAGTAGTTGGTAACTAGAATATTTTTTTTTGTTACTTAGGAATGTGCCAGGCTAAGTGAATAGATAAAAAATTTGGTTTGTTTATAATACAGTACCGTATATATTTTTTTACTCATTGCTTGAGTTTATTAGCGCTTTTTTTTTTTAAATTAATAAAAAAAATGTGTAGCCTACCATAAATATAAATACATTACAAAAGGATTTTTTTTTTAATTTATTGGAACAAAAGAAATAGCCAGTAAAGATTTTTTATTTTTTAATAGTTATTCCACGCGATTTTTAACTGCTGTTAATATTTTTCAGTAATATAATTTTTGAGTAATTTCTTATTACTTTTTGCTCCCAAATAAATATGTTTTTTTTTCCTTCTTAGACCATGTTTAGGGACGAGTAATAAATATTCATACTTATTTGTTCATTACGGTACTTTTTTGTGTGGGTGTGCAACTGTGCATATTCAGACTTTTTACGAAATAAGCTAAATTACTTTTTTTTTTAAATAATAGAAAGAAGGGAATTTTGCTAAGTTGTTTATTTATACTGTTTATGTTCAGTAATTCACTATGGATTCATTAAATATTTGATCCCCTCCACCCCCACCACCATAATGCTTTTAATTGTTCATATAATTTATATTATGTTAATTTCATTTTAAAATGTTTGATGAAATTGATCTTATCTTTGTTCTTTTATTATTATTTTTCAATTATGCAACGATTAGTTTAATGCATAAATAAATAAAAATGAAATCTTTTCTTTAGAAAATAGTGATTTATTTTCTTTAATTTATCCCTTCCCACCCAAATAAATATTTGAGTTTGTCATTTTCTTATGCCATGTTTAGAGATGGGTGAATATTTCTATCTGTTGGTGGGAAGGGGAGGGGTGTGCAAAATCTGAATACTTTATTAAACAAAAATTATTACATCTCTAAAATCAATATTTTT
>PXIH01S0007484.1:4948-16815 GCA_003024985.2 Euperipatoides rowelli | reverse complement strand
AAAAATGTTTGATGCCCATGTAACGGGCTTATTCGAAGCCGTGTTCCAAAGTCAGTAACAGCGCCATCTAGGAACTATTTTTAGAAAATATTTGATGCCCTTGTAACGGACTTATTTGCTAGTTATATAAGAATTTGTTTGCAAATTGTATCATCTAACAAGGGGTTAAAGATTTCCATTTCTGAACTATGTACAGTAACTCCTGATTCTAATAAATTTTATATAAGATAATCCCAGCCTGTCTGATGATACTGTGATCACACAAATAAACTGACAGTTGATTATATCTATTTACTTTATTATATAAGTGAGTAATTATAAAAATTATTACTTTCCTTTTCAAAAATTATGAACTTTTGATTACAGCATTCTTAAATATCACCACCAATGCATTTTTAATATCAATAGTTATAAAAAAAATTTAAAATACAGTGTGTTTAAATCATGGCTAAACAAATTATGAGAATGCTTTCAAGCATAAATCATTTCCCTTTCTTAGAAATTTCATACGGTACTTGAGAATTTATAATAGATATTTGTAAAGATTACTCATGCATATTTCATTTTCAAGCCATTTTAGGATATATTCAACTTTTTTTTTTTTTTAATTAATTTACATCGTATTTATTTATTTATCAGCAAAGATGAAAATTTATGGATTTTAATTTTTTAAAAAAAAAAAATATCTGAGCATACTAGACTTATGGCTGACATTTAAATTAACTTTTAATTCTTTTTATAGATAATTTTTTTAAATTTATAACTTACAATATTTTTCTTCTACATATAGACTAGTATACCTGTATAATAAAATGCACATAAAAAAATATTCAATTCTAAAGTGATTTTTAAAGGTCAAATGTAATGGATTTTATTCATTTTTTATTATTATTGATTTTCAAAGGCTACTAAAAAAAATTCCAATGGAAAAAAATAATTTAAAAAAAGTTATTTAAAGATAAAATTAAGAATATTTCTATCCTCCGTCTACGATTACAAATTGAAGTTTTCACATTTTTGGGGGTTTTGAGATTTTAAATTTGATGATAAATTCTTTCTGTACAGCTGTTTTCTTTGTAATGATTTAACATGTAAATAGCGGTATGTTCAACTTGTATTAAAGGTCATTGATTTAAAAAAAAAAAAAAATTGGACCATTATAGCACAAAGGATGAATTTCATTATGATTTTTTACAAGTATTTAAACAATAAGTCCATAGGATTTCCAGTCTTTTGCTGACAAAGATAGCAAATATTCTATAGTTAAATATAACAAGCTGTATTAGTCTCTAAACAATGAAGTAACAAAATAATTCCTCTGGTGTATACAGTTGAAAATGTTGTTTTAAAAGGGAGAAGCTAAATACAATTATTTTAAAAATTGAATTGTAAATACGGATACCGGTAACAATTTTTTTTTTCTAGTGGATATTTTTATTTAGTAAAAATCTTTGAAAATCAATAATAAAAATCTGTTACATTTGGCCTTTAAGAGGGTGTTCCACAGATAGTTAGTGATAGGATGCCATTCCTAATTTGTTGCTTTCCCCTCCTTCCCCTTAATAATAAGAGTATACTATAATTTTGATAAAGTTGCCAAGATGTTTTGCAGGCAAGGGGGGGGGGGGGAGGGCAGTGTCTTTTTAGTAAAAATTTGTTCAGAGTAGATTAGACAAAAAGTGATATTGGAGATAAGAAAACTGCAAGTTTTTTTTTAGAAAGCTGCAGGCTACATCATGCTCGTCCAAGCAGTTAGAAAATTCACAATATTTTATACTTCCACAAGGGGCAACCTGAATAAAAATTATTGTAGTCCCAAGATTAGGCATGTCAGCCAAAATTTAATAGGTTATTTTACAGAGTTTAATTTAAACACAAAGCAAAAGGAGTAGTTAAACATACATGAATTTAAGTATGGAAATACATGGTGTAATTCTAGAAATTATTAGGGAGCCCTGCCAGACTTGAATTAGCTAAAAATAGTTGCCCCAACTAAAATTTGTAGTTGTCCACCACTAAAATTTAACAACCTTTGGGTTGTCGGTAAACTAATTTTCAAACTCTACCATGTTTTTATGAAAGGTCTGTTGTCAAGTGGAACATCCTTACCAGTCATTTAATAAACTCTTCTAACTTCCAAAATTACTTTTAAATTTTCAAACAAAATTGAGTGCAGATAAAATATATTATTTCGCTTCTTTCAATATCTGGTTCTCTGTGACTATTTTAACACATTATGGAGATCATAAATTTAATGTTAATTAATGGTTTTTTTTTTTACATACCGTACTATTGTTAAACATTTAAGAAATAAAATGCTGACCCATCAGGTGTGCTGAATAAATTCACCAGGCTAAACCAAAAATGGCAATCCACAATAATTTTAAATAAAATTTAATGGCAAATTCAATTTAATGACTTGTCTTAACCAAAAATGTTCTACGCTATCAAAGAAGAAATGTATTGTAAATCAGGCATCAAGAATGACTATTTCAAAATTTACAATCAATTAATGACACACTGCAAACAAAGACACTGAAGTTTCAAGCACAAATTTCAAAATGAAATTATAATAATAAATAATATATTTTTCAGTATTTCAAATTCTAGAGGAGATAAAAAATAATTGACTAGCTAGTAGTAGTTTTTTTTTTTTTTAAATAAGGAACTCAAATTTGCAAACAAAAAATAATTTAAAAGTACCGTAACGTAGTTTCTTTAAATCAATTATTTTCTGTAATTTTGGCTTAATTTCTTTTTTCTGGCTTAATTTCGTGTGCAAATTTTTAACCCATTTGCTCTTAACTATCAAATACATTGGGGGACAATACACTGGCAGTGATCATTTTCATAACACATTCATTGAAAATGTGATGACTTCTACGTTCACTATATTTTCAAGACCTGTGACCCATTTTTACTATAATCTATAAGTTACATCAATGTGAATTTATAATGATTAATTATATAATCATCTCTTTGAGTTGAATGATTAGTAATTCAGGTTTTAATAAAATCCCCATAACGCAGTGATTTATCTGCAGAATTGGTATGAAGATAAATCGTTGATTAGGTTGACAGACCCGGTCTGTGGAAAATATATGCTGCACACATAACGATTTATCTGCAGACAAACACGGATGAATACTACACACGTGATCTATATTTTGTTTGATAAGTGTCAATTTTTTTCTTTAAAATTAGATCCAGGTCTCACATATTTGAAATGGCACTTATTCTTTCTTTCTCAAAAAAAAACAAAAACTCACAGCTATAGCAATTGCTCTGGTTATGTGTATCGAATCCTCATGCAGAAAAATAATATGGGCTATACAATAGCATAGACGCTGGCATCTATATACACATATAAACTTATTGAATACATTGTAGTTGGATGCGCCAAAAAATTACTTAAGAATGGATGAAAATGTCTTTAATGCCTGCTAAATAATAAAAATAATGTATTAGTACTTTTCTTATAGGCTTTTTTTTTTTGTGAAAGAAAAAAAAGAATCCGCTTGGGTTTTATTAATTAAAAATTAAAATTTGCTTTTTAAAAACAATAATTTTTGACTTAAATATTTATTTGTTTGTCTATTGAATTCAAAAATTTTTAAAATTTAAACTACCGGTATATTAAATGTACTTCTAGTTGTAGCCTACAGTATATTTTTTTATTATTTAATAAAAAATGATAAGGTGGACAAGTTCCACTTTAAAAAAAAAATCAACGGTTATAATAATCGAGAAAATAACATAAGAATGTTGGTACAATGAGAATTCAATATTCTTAAAGTTTGTAGCTAATTGAAAAACAACCAACTACAAATTGACACTTGTATCCATCAAAAAGAAATGGGACTAGGCGAATAGCCTTTAAGTTTGACATTGTGTTGCTACAACAAAAAGGACATACGTCTTTCAGAAAGAGACTTTACCTTGAGCAAATGTATTTGTAGTGTAGATTGTTGGTATAATATCAAAGATGAGATCACAGACATGATCAATTTGTAGCGATATGTTTACAGATATACACATAATGATTTGTCTGTCAAAACTCATTGACAGATCAGATCTGCAGATAAATCGTTGAATGTATGGGGGGGGGGCTTTAGAAATCAAAATAATACAATTTGGATTACTATGTGAAATTACTTAAAGTAAACACCAATTTCCACCTTTTTCTACTTTACCCACTTAGACTTCTTACCCTCATCCTCAAGCCAGGACCCATATTAGCTTGCCAACTAGTTTGTTCTTAATCTGTTGTCATGGAAACTAGATCTTCCAAAATACCCCATTACCCTCCTTACCCCACCTCCCACACGCATATAACTACACCCCCTAAAATGTTTCTACCATTTTCTTATTCAAACCTCAACATTTAAGCCAGTGATCTAAAGGCCACCACATAAGGAAGAATTTATCCAACGATTCGATCTGACAATGAGGTTTGACAATGTTGCATGTATGGGTCTGTCTGTAAACAAATAGCTACAACACGGTCATGTATTTGGTCACTTTGAAATGTTTGAAAACCCAGTCTGAAGCCTGCAAGAGTGATATTGTGACAGAGTGATTGGCATAGTCGCTTGTTGTTGAAGTCATAGCAACGATCTACACAGGGATAATATTTGCTGAAGGCATAACGTTTTTTCCCAAAGGCATATTGTACATTAGATTTTTGTTGAAGCATATTTTAGCAGTGTAATTATTTTATATCGCTTAAGTTATTTTAGCCAGTAAATAGGATTTCTCCAGCTATGGTACTTTTTAGTTTGTGTTTAGAAAAAATTATGCTTAAATTACACATTACATTTTCTTCATGCCATTACCTAATAGTTTGTAACATATAAAGTATTTACAAGAAAATCATTTACAGTAGCTTTTTCAAAAACATATTACTAGCCTATTCTTGATTTTTTTTTAAAAGAGCAGTCTACATCTCTTTGTTTTTATAGCAGTAGACTAATAGGGTCCTTTCTCAATTAAAAATATACAGCATATTCTTTATTTACATCATAGTATTATTAAAAATGAGCTAAATCTTGAGTAAACTCCCCCCCCCCTTACAATTCATGTCTGACAAAAAATCATTGCATGTTTGGTGTACACTTTCTACAGACACTGTGTGAAAACTTTGTCAGCGATTTATCGTCATACCAGTTCTGCAGATAAATTATGTGTATGGGGAGGCTTTAGCCTTTAGTCAATCACTACTGGTCAGTTGTTGGGAGTAGATAAAGGACAATCTCATAAAGAAAAAAAATGCACAACTTATTTCAGATTTCAAATAAAAAGAAAACAGAAAGAAAAAAAATTGGTTTATTGCATCTTTTATAGCAACAAATAAAAAAACACTTTGAATTATTATAAACTGAAAAAAATAATTAACGATAATAATTTTGTTAATTTCCATTTTATCTTTTTTTTTTAATTTTCCAATGAGCTAATATTAAAAAATGTTCATTGTAAAATATTTGCTATGACAAGTCTTTACTCTTAAGAGGGTTAAAACGTTTATTTAATTTTAATGATTTAAATGATTACAACATATGGTAATTATCCTTATCTAGAGGCCAAAGCAATAACTGTGGGGGAGAAAAATCTTATTTAGGCTATAAGATTGTTTCATATATAATTACAATATTTATGAATACTTGACTAAATTTTCCAATTAGTTTAAAAATATTTCATTGTGATATGATTTTTTCATTCTAATAAATTTTATAATTAAATTCCTAACAACAAAAAATTCGCAAAACTAAGTTATTTTATTAAATAATGACATAAACCAAAAGGTATGCAGGTTATAACAAATGATATTTGAATGAACATCTATCTGATTAACATGATGATAGAAAAGAAAGAGAGAGAAGAAAAAAAAAACACTGTTGTTGTAAATATTATAAATTAGAAATTATTATATTTAGATTCTGGAATGAAATTACAACAATGAGTAATGCAAATAAGCCTACTGTCAATGAACTATTATAAAAATAGTAAGTAGGTGAGATAGTAGAATTAATATACTTTTTTTACAAAATAATTTCATTTTTGCAATGAGCTTATAACTGGCTGCATAAATGAATAGAGCATACTGTATACGGTATTAAAAAAGAGCCTTTACTAGAACCCCACTTCAAATTATAAAAGAAACGTTGAGAAGGACCTTTTTTATTCAAAATAAATAAATAAACCATATTTACAAACCATTTATATTTGGCTCAATATAAAATATATTTAAGAAGGCTAATACAAATAACTGTGGCTAATGAAGAATATTTTACTGAGATTACAATAAATATTCATACACAGCGATTACTTATTAGTTCTTAAAGGGTTAATTCACTTAAGAATAGGACAATTACTACCTCAACCATTTATGTTGGCCATACATGGATAAAAACAGAATAAACTATTCCAAATCCACAAATAAATTTTTAAAAAAAATCAGAGTCCTACTATGCTACAGCTTGTAAAGGAGAACATAGGTCTAGTGTTATTCAGGATTAAATCCAGAAAAGGAAGTACGAGAGTATTCAAAGTCAGAAGTAATTTGCAACATAATTATAATGAACATCCAATAAGCCACATCTTATGAGCTGCACTGAAATGTGACTACCGGTAATGATTTCACACATAATGTGAACCTATTAATTATTATCTATCCTTTATTCTTAAATATTAAAAAAAAAAATCTGATAATTTAATCATTAATTTTTAGTGTTTTACACTTTTTATATTTTTAAAGTAAATTAATTATGATTTAAAACAATTATTCTAGCACAGGGTTTAGACTAGCACTCGCTTTTTCGCCAAATGCCACCTTGTCCTTGAAAAAAGCTAACATCCTATACATTGCATTCGCCAAATTGAGAAATGATATAACTATGATAATATCTAATAACTTAAGTTATATAACCAATAAATTTTATTGATTTATTATAGTAAAAATCTTTTTAAAGTAAATAACTCTTTAGGTTTTGATTAATGGATCATTATCTCACTTGAGAGTACATTCACTACAGTACAGTACTTGTCATAGATTAGTATGAGTTCACCAATATTATACTATGATACGGAACAATCTTGGATTCCAATTTAAAAAATGAATTTCATATATTTTGAGAAAGCTTTGTACTAACTAGCCTATAAGCCTAGTATTCACTGTACAAACAATTTTTGGAGAAGGATTTAAGGTCTGGGGGGGGGGGGGAGGCACAGCAAGTTATTGTTCAGGGAAATCAGATTTAAGATCCAGTCCCAGCCTAGTTCAATTTTAATAAATCAGGATTCCACAAAATTTTTATAGGCACACATTAGGCTATATACCAAAAATTTGGCTACTTGTTTTAATATTTGGCTAATATATTTTTAATGAAATTCGCCAAACTGCTATTAAAAAAAAATTCTAGTCTAAACCCTGAGCACCCTCCCCTCTCAATAATAGCCTAGTCATATACTGTAAGTGCCAATGTCGAAGATCGTATAAATATTATTGTAAAATCATATAGGCTAAGTTACGGTGACACGCAATACAGCGGTTAAAACTTGATAATAATCTGAAATTAATAAGTTAAAGTTTTCTTGCATTAATTAGCTTTTAAATAAATTATAAATTTATTTTTAAACATTTAAACAATCTGTGAATTCTATTTCCGGTGAAATAGAATTCACAGATTGTTTATACCAGTAAAAGTAAATTGCCATTTTCTATTTATAGGAAAAGAATTACGCATTCACATTTATTTCTTCACAAAATAGGTTGATATCACTTGAAAATATCACATGATCTTGCTACTTGCAGACCTTGGAAAAAGCTAGCATGCTGATGGCTAGCTCAAATATGGATGTGCAGTTGTGCACTTCAAAAAATTTTGTTAAATATATAAATAACACATTTGTTTTTACATTAAAACACTAGAATTTCATAATAATGACTAATTTGTGTAAATCAATTGAAATTGTTTCAAAATCTATTAGAAATATTAATATCGATCAATCAAGCAGAACATATTAGACATTTTCAAAGGATTAATGAGCGCACATTTTCAGAGTGCATTTTATAGTGAGAAGTCTCGAAAGTTTTTTTATTATTCTAGAACAGTGGACTCCAATCTTTTTGGTCAGGCATCCCTATATACATATAGGCCTAAATAGATATCACGAACACCAATACACATATAATTTTTGACTTGCAAATGTCATGATTTCATGAAGTTTTAGATAGCAGTTTATATACCTAACTATTAATAATTGTATTTAAAATGAGGTAAGTAATTCTTAGAATTATAGTGTTGAATAATTCAGCTTATCTAGCTTTTTTTTAAAAAAAAAAACTTTATTATGACAGAGATTTTCTGACTTTTAATTATTTATTTATATATTGTATATATAATTATGTTTACATGGTTTCAAAGATTAAAATAAAATGCTAAAAAATATAAATATAAGATGAGCTAAACATAAAATATTAAAGAGATGTGATTGAATGGTTCATTATTTTCTGCAAATAAAGGTGTGACAATTTATGATAGGCCTACAGCTATTCAAAATGCTTTTGATTACTATTAAAAGTTTAAAGAAAATAAAAGATGAACTTGACATCATGCCCACAACCCAGCTCCACCTCTTTAAAAAAATGGACTGATCCTCAAAGTTAAAGTAATTTCATATACCTGTAGGCTACATAGTATGTATATTTTATCCTGTTATAGACTATATTCAAAATTTTTCTTATTTAATTCCTACCTTAAAAAAAATTATTTTTTTTTTCTTTTAATTTCTTTTTGGCCTATTTATGAAAATGTACTATTTTTCTAGGATAATAGAAAATTTCTTATAAAGTTTTATTTTTTTCATGCACCCCAGTAGAACATCCCACACTCCTCTGGAGTGCACGTACCCCACTTTGGAGAGGCACTATTCTAGAACATTCCAAATATGCATTATATCATTTTTTTTGTTCTGTATAAAAATCCCTGATCTCTAAAATGAGCCCCCATTCATGCCAAACACTTTTATTATATATAGATTCTACAGCTATTTTACTCAATTCTATTAAGGTTTTCATGTGATTTTTATTTCTTCCCTTTTTTTTAATTTGTGATTACTATGGCTCCACACCAATTTATTTAAGCAGTTTACTGACGGTCAATAAGGGAATGATTATGCTGGATTAATAATGGAGAAATTCTATACTGAATGAAATAGGCACAATTTTCTAGTAGGCAGAATAAACTTCCTGAGGCAATATGGATTTAATTATGGTAGATTAAATTAGTATTTTTATGTCACATTATAAAAACGTTTGCTGCCATAGTGTACAAATGTATTAGTTTTTTTTTTTTTTTTTAGATTAATTTCAATACAATTTTATTTAATTTTCTAACCTTCCCCTAAAAAGGAAAGGATGGACACAACTTCATTTCTTTGGAAATTAAAGTAAAAAATGAAAAACAGAAGAAATGTCACTAGTATGAGTCAATTTTTAGGCACGTGTGTTAAAATTCTCTGATAAGCAAAGCATTTTTAAATGTAAATCAAGCTACAGTCAACATTCTATGAAAAAGAACACAAGCAAAGAGCAATGTAATAACAGTAAATAACAAATTGGGGGCAATGTTAAGCAGCGATTACCCGGTACGATTTATATTTAATATTAAGTCAAGAAAATTCTGAATTATGCTTAATAATATAAGGTCAAACTAACCCATTATGATTAATTTTAGAATTATAAGTTATAATTAATTCAATAAACAATGTACTATGACAGTTATAAAATATTCAACTGATTAGTTTCACTTCTTAATTTAATTAATGAAAAAATACAAAGTGGATCAGCTCTTCCCATGATACGAAGTTGATTTGCAACTTGTGAAATTATCTAAGGAGGCAAATTACCGTACAAATTTTAAAAAAAGAGAAAATAGGCAATTTTTGTAATGTTTATTGTTTAAAAAAAATTAAAACAGTGATTTGTATGGTATTTTAAAAATTACAAATATTTATGGATAATTTTAGCAATTTGACTGTTTAATCACTGGAAGGAAAAAAGCTATTAAAAAAATCTAAGCATGAGAATAGGCAATTAAATGTTAATAATGAAATATAATAATAAAATAATTTTTGTAAATGCAGTACAATACTTAAAATTATTACAATAGATACCATGTAGCAGTTAAGACTAGGCTAAATTAGTCTATATATTTTTTTAATCATTTTTTTTAAGACTAGGCATAATAAAGTAGACTATAGGCCTAGGTCAATATTATGGGTTAAGAAAAATTAAATTTTTAAATCTATTTAAATCTTTCAACAATTAATATCATCCCAATACCGCCAAAAGGCAGAAATATGAAATTTTTGGGCTGATTATGTGATCACTTTCATTATAATGGTCAAGTCTTTATTTCACACACTTATTTATAGATACTAGTAATCCAGTGTTGGTCGAAATTCGACCAATAAGAAATTCCTTTGCAAAAAGCCGCCACTCCTTTGTAAAAAGCCGCCACAACGCTAAACAATTAATGTTTTAATTTTATATATAAATTTTAGCTCATTGCACTCCCTCTCCATATAAACTTTAACTCTGCCAAATCTCACACTCCTCCGTGCGCCCCATATGCTTAAAAAGGGATCCAANGTTTTCCCTTCACATATTATTTTAAAATAAATAAATAAATAGTGTATTCCACAATCTAAGGAATGTTGAACTTGCTCTTTCTGGACTGTCTTTCCGAACTGCGGGACAGAACCAAAAGAGCCAAAATTCAATCAAATTTCAATAACAACTTCATCAATCATTCACCAAAGCTTAACCTATGGAAAACATCTATAGGATAAAAATTTACCGAATATTTTTTAAAAAATTTCAAAATTTAAAAGCACACAGTTCTATTGATTTTAGTTTCAGCTTTATCCAACTTCTTTCTGGTTTCTAAGAGCTCAAAAAAAAATTAAAATTACCATAGGCTACATAGATGGATAGTCACACTTTGGTAATTATTATATATGATATGGGATTGCCATGTTATAACCATTCATTAAATTTATCTCTGCTCAAACAAATAAAGATTCATTCACATGGACAAATTTTGCATGTATTTTATATTTCTATAATGAAAGAGAGGGTTAAAATGGAATTTACAGATGCACACCAACAAACAATGCCAGGTGTGTTCAAAAATAAATTTAAATGTATTCCTAATTTAATTCATGTAGGCTATTTAAGGATATATTATAGCAAAAGTTACATTTTTTTTAATTATTATTAGACCAAGATAAGAGTCTAGAGGCAAGTATCTTTGAAAATTACATCTTTTATGTGCAGTGGGGAGTGGTAAATTCAAACTGCATATCAAGCTTTTTTAATTATTCTTATTTCTACATCAATTCTATATTTTATAAAACAGTACAGTATAGTACATGCATAATTAAATTGTCATGAAGCAGTCAAACTTCATCACCAAGGCATAATTGAAAAAAAGAGGGGGGCGCGAAAAGCAAGATCAATCACTCCCTCAAAATCTTATAACTTCTTTTTGACAATAATGAAATCTAATGCACAGTAATTTCAGTAACACACTGTAGCCTATTCTCTTGAGAGTCAACACTAGGAATTATCATTCGATAATCACATTAGATTTCTGAAATTTGATAAAAAAAAACTTGCTTAATTAATGACAAATCAATTTTTAAGTAAATAACAAATTGTTAAGAGAACAAAAATATATGAATTGTCACTTAATAATTCCCCTAAACAATGTGTTAAGGCCACTAAAAAATGTCTTGTTTCTCATAAATAGTCCCATTTGAAAATGACCAGGCAGGTGTTTGTTATTATTTTAATTGTTATTATT
>PXIH01S0007478.1:24159-36841 GCA_003024985.2 Euperipatoides rowelli | reverse complement strand
TACTAAAAATATTTTCTTTTTTTTTTTAAAAAAAAATATTTAGAGATTATTGAAAACCAATATTTTCTCAATCTTTGAAAGCTTTTAAAAAAAATTGAAGCATTTTTTTGAACAAAATATTGAATATCAAAAATGATAAGCATAATGTCGGGGTATTCCCGTATTGGAAGCGCAACTTATAAATGTCAGTGTATCACCGGAGGTGGAGTGGAAAGGATTAAGATTTCAAGAAATGACATTTGTCTTTCTTGTTCTCCTGACTTGTTGCAGTCCATCATCCAATAGATAAGACAATGTAAAATGAGGCGGCAGTGTTTAGAGTAGGCTACTGTCTTCCGAAAATATAAAATAAAAGTAGATTTGGAAAAAAAAAATCTATAATGTGTTGACTATTCTTTTTACACGCTATATTAACAAGATTATTATCACCCTTAAATAAAAAAAAAAACAAGATTATAATTTATAGATTTGTGAAAATTTAAAAAAAAATGGAAAATGTTTAAGACGACCATATGCTACATATAATGTAAACTTAAAAAGACAAAATATTCTAAATGAATCCAATCTTAGAACATTTTTGTAATAATCAAAATGTTAGAAATTTTGAACATTATAAAGAATTTAACTAATGTCTCATATAATTATTTAAATTTCAACTATCCACATAATACAGTATATTTCCAAAATAGCACTAAGTTCTTTAATAATATAATATACATTATGCGGATTTTCAGGAAAGAATTGGAGATATTAATCTCAGTGAGAAAGGAATTCTTCTTGATGCTGCTGAACATTGTTCACCTGAACGCTAGTACACAATGGAATTACATCAGTCTTAGCCCTAATACCCTAAATAGCTACTGGAACAACAATTGAATTTTATAGGATATATTTAAGCTCACTCATAACAAAAAAGATCTCAGTACACAGACATTCAAACATTTTTTTTTCAGTTGAGAGAATTCTAAAGATAATTTTTTTCACTGCCAAAAATCTGATAGTATTCTTCCAGATGGCTCATTCACTTTTTATTCAAAGTGCAAAGTATCAAGAACTAATCAACATTCTTGTTTTATTTCAATGGGTTTTTAAACTCATATTTAACAAGAATAATATTGACATAATTGTAAATAATGACTCAGATGAAAATTTTCCTCCTTTGCTTACAACTTCAAATTATCTATCTACATCATTTCCAAAAGACTGAAATATTCAAAACCACACTTTTCTAATATCATGCAAGAAAATAACAATATAACAGACTTTGTTCAAGCACTGGGGATGCCAATTTTATTTTGTTTCCCTTTTCCTTCCACTCTCAGGTACTCTAATTCTTTCATGGACAGTCTCTTCATTCAATTAATTAGCAATTAATTCATTTCAACTGAATATAAGAGATGCACAAAAAAGGAAATGAAAGGAAAGTAGACAGACTATAGAACCAACTTTAATCAACAAAAATCTTACAACTAAACACAAATTTTAAAACTCTAAGGTTTACAACCAACTAGAAATCTTAAGAAGCAAACACTGCAACATAGGATAATTACTTTTTTGGATTGCGGATTATGACTTTTAAAATTCACCTTAATTGCATAATTAAGTTAAAATTCTATATATCATTAAGCTACCTCCCATAAAAGTTTTCTTGGTATTTTGGCTCAATATCCTTTTTATAATTTGTTCAATATTTTTTGATAATTTTGTTTAATGATTTTGGCTAATATTTGTTCTTTTTTTTTTATCAATTTCATCCATATTAACAACAAATTGGCTGAATTCTGCAGCTACTAATTTTTTTGATTATTACATGAAAACACAATGTGGTAGATTGAGAACAATAAATTACCAGGGATGACTTCAGTTGACTTTCAGGTAGTGTAATAAAAATAGTATAAAACATTTAGGAATAAACTTATACATTTTTAAAATAATAATTTAATCCAGACTTCAAAAATTAAATCCAAAAATTTTACCTCTAACGACAGAGAAACAATAAAGATAAATGTAAGATAAACTGGCTTTTTTTTTATAGCCGACATTTAAAAATCAAAATTATTATAAAAAATGTTTGTTGGAAATAATTTCTCTTTATATATTAAAATTCCTTATAAAAATAGAACAAAAAATACCATTTAAGTTTAATATTTAACAATGTATTATTTGGACATACAGTAAATAAGAGCATAATGAATGCTGACAGAAAAGAAAATCATAAAAAAAAATCTGTTAGTTGGAAATCATTTCTGTTTATATATTATAATTTAAATGTGATAATATAATAAATTTTTCATTATTCAATTAAATATATTTAGTTTATTTTTCTAATTTCATTATTACACTTATTTAGAAACTTTTATACATAGGATTCTATTACGACATGCGACCGCTCGTGTTAAAAATTTGTGCGCGCCCGCACGAAGGTTAAGGTCATCCAACCATTCTATTTTTGTTCTTCTCATCTTTTTTTCCCTTTCTGTCCATCCCTCAAGTGCTGTTACTAGCCTAATTCCTGCAGATTCTCTCAAGACATGACATATTTCCATTAACTCTTCCTTACTTCATCCATAAGAATATAACTATTTCCCCATCATTTGCACACTTCCTCATTTCTGATCATATCTGTCCATTTTATTTTCAAAATTATTCTTGCACACCATATATCAAAAGCATTTTATCTTTTTTCCCAAGTCTTTGATTAATGTCCAAGTCTAACATCCATATAAGAAAAATGGCCAAACATAGAATTTTAACATCTTCAATTTTAAATGTTTGTTAACATCTCTTCCTAGATGTTATTTTTGTTTCCAAAATTCAGAGTTTGCAATTCCTATCCTTGTTCAGATTTTTTTTTGTAGTTCTTCAAACTTCTGTATCAATCTGCCCAAATATCTAAATTCTACTATATTTCCTACCATTTCGATCTTGCATTTAATATTTCATTTGTTACTAATTCCCAGTGTTTTTCTCTTTCCTATTCATTCCATATTGTGATCAAATATATTAATCTTTAGCAAGGTTCTTTAAATTCTGCTTTAATTGCTTTGAATGTCATTTAGTGCACCATCGATAATTTATTCACTATACAATATGTTGATAAATGAGGAAGACAATAAGCATCATTGCCTTATGCACAGTTTACTTCAAACCAATTAGTGAAATAATTATTATTTATCTTAAATGATGTTATTTGTCTTTCAACAGATTGTTTATTATTGTTAAGTCCTTTCTATCAATTCCTATTATCTTCAATAAAGTTACCAGTTTCTTATTATCAAACCTGTCAAAAGCTTTCTCAAAATCCTATGTACAGTGTCTAATGATCCTTTAACCTCTTTTGTGATATGGTATTCAATTCCATGATTCCATCTTTAATTCCTTTGTTATCGACCATATCTACCAAAAAAAAAAAATTTGGCTACCATATTATGACCAATAGTAGCCCGGCTTGGCTACTAAAATTAGACGTTTATTTAAAAAAAGAAATTGCTTGTTGAAATTAACTATAAATTATTTAACAATATACAGTATATATACAATATACAGTAAAACCCTAACAGTTCGAACCCCTCTAGTCCGAAAATTAAAAAAAAAAAAATTGTCTAATAGTAGGTCTGAGACCCAGACATTAGAATACTGTCTGGATCTCAGACCTACCAACAGATGTTAAGTTTTTTTTTTTTTTTTTTTAATAGGTTATATAGAAATTCTTTACAATCTGAACAATTTCAATTTTTTAAATTTGGCTGCTGTTTAAATTAAATTTCCAGACATCCCGNCAATTAAATATATTTAGTTTCTTTTTCTAATTTCATTATTACACATATTTAGAAACTTTTATACATAGGAGTCTATCAATCGTAAAAATTATGACAAGCGGCCACTCATGTTAAAAATTTGTGCATACCCATTCGAAGGTTAATTATTAACTTTCTTGCTTATGAAGAAGTATAGAGAAGATTGAAGAAAATGTGTCTTTTTTTTTTTTGTTAGTGGAATGGAGCTAAACTTGAATTTTCAATAATCAAACATATAGCAACCAATAGATCAACCTACCTGTTAACATATGCCTAGAAAATTATTTAAATAATGTTATTTAACTGTAACTGTTTTACCAAGGTCTAAACTTTTTAAATCTACTATTACTATCATATTGTTGAAGCAAGAACAGCCTCCAATCCAACAGTCATGAACTAACAACTTAACTGTCCAGCAGCCATCAAAGAATATTATATTGGGAAGATAACTTTGATGTTGTTTGGACTATTTTTTTTAATGTTTTTTTTCTACCGACCAACCATCATCTGGAGGCTGTCAGGATTTGGCCGGAAAATTTGAAGTATCTATAATAATGTTAGTTTTTTTAGGCTGGTTCTACATTTGTGATTTCTCATGACAATCCAATCGCAGTGATATTTTGCCTCTGCAGGTGGTCTTGAAATTANGCAGTTTAGGCCATGATTCTTAATTGTTTGCAGGTCGAATAAAACGCCAAAACAATAATAGTACTAAATTTGGGCATGTAAATAGATTCTGATTTTCTGCAATAGAATTTGAGAATCTTTAAAATTAAACAGATTGAATAACATGGAACTGTGCTCAAGTCGCAAACTTAATTGCTTTGGGATCCTGCGATGATTGCAGCCTTCTGTGATCAACGTGATTGAATCATTAAGTGTAGACACCTCATAAGAGCAGTATTGAACTTTTGACAAATATTCACAACAATTGGATCATCGTGATAAATCGCAATTGGATCATCATGATAAATCTCTTAAAAATAGCTATATTTTTTTTTATATCTTACTATAATCACTATCTTCTTTCTTTTTAACTTCCACTTTCCATTAAATACTATTTTCTAATATTCCATGTCTTAATATAAATTTAAAAATGCAAAAATATGAGGATTCATGTATTTGTTTTGTTTTTTAATGTTAACATAGTGGCCTCCAAAGAAGGCAAATTAAAAAAAACATGCAAAAAATAATTTAAATTTTCTATCAGACACCTATCAAATTTCTGAATATAGAGCACCCTCTTCTTCTTGATGGTAGCCATCATCTTCCACAAATCCAGAAATTTTCAGAAGCTGGCTTAAACTCTGCTGTAGATAAAGATTCATGTATAGCAAAAGGCAAATTAAGAGCAAAATACTATTTTATAAAAAGAAAAAAAAAACGTCAAATAACAAGATCTACATAATATTCTTTTCTTTTCATAAAATAAAATAAAAATAATATAATTATGATATAATGCTTCCAACAATAGCAATAAAGATCAAACAGTTCTTTCTTATATTGATTATCAAATTGATTAATTGAGATAGTTAATTTATTGTGTGATTCCAATCATAGATAAAATCATGTAACTAGTAAATAAATGCTGTTTGCCACCTCTTGAAGCTGGCAAACAACATTTATTTACTAGTTACTGTTAATGTAGCTCACCACATCAATATCTTGCCTCTGTCATTCTAGGTTCATCATCTTTTCTCATTATTTTTTCATTGTATTTTGCTNCTTTTCAAAATTTAATTTTTGACCTTTTCTCCCTCATTGAAATTATTATAACATTTATATTATTTTACATCAAATAATGATATGTGTAATATTGATTAACTTGCTACTAAATCTGAAATTTTTTTTTGATTGATCCTAAGAAATACCTTTTCTAGAAACCATATTGATAAATTAATTGATTTAACAAAGAGAGCCTCCATATTTTTCTCAATCTAAAAAAAAAATTATTGAACTGCAATCAGGCAATGATAAATTATAGATCCAATTTTTTATAAAATATTATAGTGCCTCTGATGAAGTTAAAAAATGCTTTTTATAGATTTCTCACCAAAAATGTGATTTCTATTAGTATTCATATACAGTATATCATATGAACTATTTATTTGGTGATAATTATTTTGAAAAGAATTCATCAACATATTAGATTCCCATAAGGACTCCATTCAAGATGGCGGATGCCTGGAATTATCTCTTGAAGTAATTTTATATCATTTAAAAGTATTTTTAAATTTATTTAATTTTCTCATGTTTAAAATTTTTATTTGGGTTGCAGTAAAGTTAATGTTGGACTCAGTGATTAATCTGTTTTGAGATAGTTTATGACTGTTCGTTTTTAAAATATACTGTGTTATTGGATATTTGTGCTGCATTTTCCTGTCAATGGTATTTGCTTTATTTCAACAAGGATTTTCTTAACATTTTAGTGTTATAACTTATAAGTAATATTCATAATATCCTATAATGTGTTTATCATGTTTGAGATTTTGTGTTCGATATATGGAGGACTTATGTCTTCGTTAATTTAGTATCTCCTGGTAAAATTTGACCTTTTGTTAACTTTGTCATTGTATGTGTTTTTAAATCCTATATTTTAAATAATACTATCTAACATAATTGTCATGAAGTTTCAAATGTGTGTTCTACATGTCGTTCGCCATTTTTTATTTCACAATGTTAGCGTACTGGTGATTTACCAAGTTGAATTTTATATGCATGGCCGAGGAAAATTCTGTATTCCAGTTGTTTAGAGTTAGTGTTAGAGTTTCTTTTGTTGGCTGAAAGCATTTGACAATTTAATTCAAGTTGACTATTTTTCATTCATGTTTTATTTATTTTAATAATGTTTAAATGAAATGATTTCATTTTTTAATTGCATCGTATATGTTGAGTAAGTATACGCAGTGGAATATAGCTAAACAACAAACATATTTATTTAAACTAGAGTGGATAACTTAGGCATTAGAATTATTAGTAACGGCAAGGATATTAACTAGGTATTAACTAAGTTTGAAGAACTCTGTACAATATATACATTTTACAGATCGTGCNTCAATTTTTTAAATTTGGCTGCTGTTTAAATTAAATTTCCAGACATCCCGTTAGTCGGGATACCAAAATGTTCTGTTGGTTACCAAATTTCATATGGCACTAGCCCGACCTGGCTACTTAAAAAAATGGTGGAATTCAACCCTTGTCTGAACCCATAATGGTTATCTGACAGATTTCATCGATTTTAAACTTAATCTTCTTAAAACAACTCTTAATAATATGATACTAATGCATGTGTTATGATACTAAATGTTCTAAAGTTGCTACTACTATCTATACTATTACTTTTCTTAGGTATTGGAATTATTATTGATCTCTTAAAATCATTTGGAATTTCACCTGTTACATACAGTATATATATCATTCACTAGGTCTATGATAAGTTCTAGCATACCAATAGATTTTCATTCCTCTGGATTTCCATTCCTCCATATTTTCTCCTTTTTCATAAAGTTCCTTTCCATATTGCTTCTATCTTTCCACACGTTCTTCAGTATATAGGAGTTTGTCATATTTACTCTTGATCTCTCCTGCTAATTTTCTTCAACCTTGTTGCAATTGTTTTACCATTCTGCGTAGTTTGCATGTGTCATGTCTTTTATCCAGCTTCTCAATTTCTTTATCCAACATCTCAATTTTAACCTTTGACCAGGGAATAAAATCTAAGGAGAGAATCATAATTCACTGCGTTTGAAAGTCTGAAAGATGCATGATTCATAACAGAATCACAAAATCTAGGGAGAAAATCATATAATTCACTACAGTTGAAAGTCTGAAAGATTCATGATTCTTAACAGAATCACATTCATGAACAGCATAAATTGTCAAACTTCAGTTTTCAGAAATACACAAGATAAAGACTAAGTCAAAAGCATAAGAATTTTTGTGGTTTCCAAATGGTCAATCTCCGAAGGTATCAACAGAATGCACAGTTACTCTCATTTTATCTTTGTACAACATCAATTCTTTATTTACGAAAGAATATCTTAAAAAGTGAGAATGTTGATTGAATATGTGCTAATAATTTCATGATAATATATAAAGCATTTCAAGAAGTTCTCAATATAGGAGAGAAGAAATGATCATGTTGGCTATAAGCTTGATCTGTTAGTAATGAACATATCTTTATATATTTAGTGTTAAAGTGCCAATAGCAAGCAGTAGAACAATTGGGTTGATGGACAAAACTGGATATTTTTTTATATATTATCTTTAAAAACCAACCATTTTGAACTAATAAATATTTTTTTTAAAAATCGGCCTATTAAATGCCTGAAATGCATCAATCCATCACTGTTGAGTCAAACCTATCTGCATAACATTTAACTTCACTGAAATTTTGTTTCTGCTTTTATTTTGTTGAATTATACCCATTTTTACTTTCTAACCCTTACAGCCAATCAGCCTGAGATCATATTTACCTCTTCCCTATATCATCTGAGCTCAAAACATTATCACTGTCTCTTCAATTCCAGTTTATTAATCTTGTATTAAATGATATTGTTTCCTTTTAAGAAAAAAGCCCTGACTGATATATTTCAGTTAATTCCTAATACTTTCCTCAAATTCTGCAACAAGAATCTGTGTTCCTAATCTTGATCTTAAAATCTACTTGTGTTCATAAATCAAAGTTGCAATATAAACCATCCTTACAGGACATCAATCTTAGTCTGGGATAAGTTAAGCTAGCTATAGCCAAACGATGTTCCATTTCAATTTAGCTGTTCAAAATTAAACCTGCCTAAATGATCCACTTCTATCATGACTATTAAAAACAGTTACATTAAAATTTGTTTATCAATGGTTTGTTCAGAAAATAAGATAAAAATATTGACTTCACTAAAATTCCTTTATTTTTAATCTTTTTTTTTTTTTNGAAGAACTCTGTACAATATATACATTTTACAGATCGTGCATGAGCACATGAGATCATTAGGTATTGTTGTATTCAACAAATTCCCCCCTCGGAATATATCTGTTTGAGATATTATTCCGCATTTGGTTGGCTTAGTTCCACTAGTTTTACATGGTGGGACTCATGGGCCTTTTGAGATAGTGACTTGGTCAATATGTCGGCCACATTCCATTCAGTTGGCACATATTCAAGTCTATTGTTCCATCCATAATTTTTTCACATATGAAGTGGGGCTTAATGGATATATGCTTTGTTCTGGATTTGTCGATGTAGCTTTTGGCATGAGCGATAGCCGCTTGGCTGTCACATCTTATTGTGATTGGATTGAGGCTAATATCTTTGATTTCAAGCAGTTTCAATAATTCCTTTGTCCAGGTAACTTCTCTTGCACATGATGCTAATGCAATGTATTCGGCCTCCATGGTACTTAGGGTGATTGTGGTCTATTGTTCACTTTTCCATAGTACTGGTGCATTTGCTAATGTAATTACATATCCTGTTGTGCTTTTGCAATCATTTTGGCAAGTGGCTCAATCTGCATCTGAGTACGCTAAGAGTTGTTGTCCTGTTGGTTGATATGTGATTTTGTACTCTTTAGTGTCCTTTATGTATCTCAGTACTCTCTTGGCAGCGTTCCANTATAAACAATGTGATAAAGACAAAATAAATAAATAAATTCTTACATAATTACATAAAACAAAGAAAACACACATTGGTACATAGGCTACTACATAAAACAAAGAAAACACACATTGGCACATAGGCTATGCATGTTTTCTTTGTTTTATGTAATATACAATGACTTCTATATATGTAAGAATTTATTTATTTTGCTTTTATCACAATGTTTATATACATGTATTTTGCTGAATTTTCACAATTCATTACACTATACATATTTTATTTTCTATTATTGTACTTGTATTCATCTTTATATATATATATATATATATATATAGTATTTTTATATAGACTATACTTTTTATGTGTGGATTCGATGTATAACCCTTATATTAGAAACATTTTGATTTGGTGAAAAATATGTACTGTATATGACATCATTTATTTCATAAATCATTTATGACTGTTTATGAAATCTTCGTGGAATTCTAGAACTCTTTTGATTCCTATTCCGATTTTTGATGAACTATACTAAATAGTCCTAGCACCATATTGTTTTATATGCTAATCAGTTGATGAATACAATTTAATTTTATGTAAGCAAGGGTTTATTTGGGGTCTTTTGGGATTTTTTCCATTATTATAAATGTTCAAAGTGTATGCTTAATTCTAGTTATTTTTGTTCTTTTTTGTTTTAAGATATGGATATGAATAAATATAGAGAATAAAAGAATCCATTCATTGTTTTCACATTTTCTCATCAATCAATGTAGTAAACAAAAGTTTAGTGTCAACCTTCAATCGTAAAAGACTGCCATTACTACTACTACTACTACTACTAATTCTGCCATATCTATTTGTAACAATTCATTTATTTAGGTGAGATATCGTTGAAAATTCAAATTTTCAATCGAAGGCATGATGATTAAATATTGTTAAAAAATAAACCTGTCAAACTGAGGAGAAAAAAAGTAATAAAAACAATCTTTATTTCCAAATTTAAAAATGACTATGATTTTAATTAATGATTCTTGTTTAATTTTAAATATGAATATAAACTGATCATTTGCTTAATTATTATACATATTTAAACTAGGCTAGTATTATAAAGTAAAGTGCCTCATTTATGTGAAAGAATACCAGACTGTTAATTAGTAATGATTATATATCATTGAATATATTAACAATGTCAAAATCAATAAAATGTTAATCATTCAAACCTAGCTATCTATCGTTATCATCCTCACCTTTATTAACAGTAGCACAGCACTGATTTACTCGTTTTGACCGATAAATGTATTTCAAGTATTTAATCAATTTGTTTCCTGTAATTTTTTTTTTTTTAATAAAAATAAATCTCTTATCCAAAGGGAGAAGAGATGTATTTTTTTTTTTTGTGAATTACTAAATTTTACTTAATATTAACATCGTAATGAAAACTCAGGTTCTTTGTGGTGCAAAGGGCAGCGTACTTGGTAAAAACCCAAAGCAAGCTGTTACAGCTAGGAAAAAAAAATGTTCCATTACTGCCCTAGCCGGGCATCAAATCTGTAACCCCCAGCATATGCCTTCGTTTTAGCAAGACAAGTGATATTACCACTCGACCGTGAAACCAAGACTCGTTTTATTATACTTATAGTAAGGGATGAGGTTTTGTTACATGGTGACTAGACTATTATGATCTCCGAGTAGAATTTCCTTATTACAGTATAATCCCAGCCAGTTGTCGAAGCCCGGGGATCACTACCCAGAAGGAAAAGAAAGAACTGGAACTCAGCTTAGGTGAAATTAAAAAGTTCATTCCAAAACAGAAAACTTATAAAGCAATAATAAGCAACATGCTGATAATACATACTGTAAATGAAATACTAATAGCCCTTCAAACAAAGGATGATGTAAATAATGAGAAGTGGTGAACTACTCCTTTGACTGGCTCACACCATTCCGACCACATAATAAAATAAATAAATAAATAAATATTTGTTGGAATGGTGTAAACCACTACAAGCAAGTATATAAAAACTATATATATATATATGTGTGTGTCATTACATAGAAAAAAAAAATCACACACATACAAATAAAATTATTGAATAATTAACATGTTAATGAGCTTCAGATAGCGCCAATTAAGTGTTTCATGCACTGTCAACAACCTAATAGGTCATCAGTCTACTTAATATTATAATGTGTTATGGAAGTAAACAGAACATGATATTTAAAAAGTGGGAAAATTAGCAGGATGAATTAAAAATCTATTTTCTTATTTTTAACATAATTAATAAAAAATATAAATTTTTATTACAGTAAAAGTTAATCACTAAACTTTCAGGAAATAACAAATGAATATTTTTTATGTTATTTTGTTTTAAGTATTAATAAATAAAGTATTTTCATGAGTAGGTGCCAAATATTTACCTCAGTGCTTCTGTTATCGATTCATGTAAGATACATTACATTTTAGTAATTAGTTTTTAATTTATTTCTTTTCAAGTAATTGTATGATAAAATGCATATTAACCAGCAAGTTTAAGTCTTGTAGACATTCACTAAATATCAGCCTCAAATTCATCATACAGTGAAGGCTAAACACTCCTACGTTGAGGAAATTAATTCAAAAGCATGGAGATTCTTGTGGCTTCCATAACAGTTAATCTACTAATGGATTAACTGTTGTGGTTACTATTCTTTATCTCTGTGATAAAAACAAATTATCCGAAGAAGAAAAAAATATATTGTAGTATGATAAGGACAGAGATGAGAGAATGAAAGGATCATATCTGCAATATATTAATCATTCTCTGATGTACATCTCGTAATATAATTATTATGAAGCAAAATTTGCATGCATTGGAAAGAAAAGGTTTATTAAAAAAAAAACTAGCATCTGGGTTGCAAAGTCATCCCCACAGTTTACTCAAAAAACAACTAATCAATGATGACAATGTTAGAATATTATTTATTATCATTTGATGGGTCAGTAGCCTTTTTTTTTTTTTTTTTTTACAGTCCTAGCCTTCACTGATCTCTACTCTAGTTGAAATAATAACTTTGTCCCCACCCTAATCCAAATGAATAAATAGAGTAAACATGATTAATCATTTTACAATTGTTTCCTTCACCCAACCATTAGCCAATCAACAGATGATTCTGAAGTGATCCGTGCAGAAAAGTTTACTACACCAAAACTAGTTATAAAAATTTTAGCCATTTTGTAAACTAGTTATACAATATAATGAGTGTTTACATTTTTCACTAATTTATTGTGGTTTTGGTTTATTAATAATTATAATTA
>PXIH01S0007477.1:11333-21704 GCA_003024985.2 Euperipatoides rowelli | reverse complement strand
ATTTGAGTTTACTGAGTTAGATTCAACAAAGTTGTGAAGCTTACTTTGAAGGGGAAACCAATATCTTGAAATAACGCTATACAAACATCTATTTTGTTAAGATACCGTACTGACAATTAAAAATTAATTTTTATCATTCTTTCCTTCATTTAAATTAAAATATATTCTAAAATCATCTTATCTTGGTGAAAATCAGACATTCCTGGTTGTGACTGTCAATAGAATTTAAAATATTTTTTCAATGAGAAAATTGCGCATGGCAGTCTATGACAAATATGGTGCGACATGCCGGCATGTCACATGGCAGCCAACGTAATTCATTGTAAAAAAATAAAAAATTCCTAGTCACAAATAGCAAAATTTGGGGATTGTTTATAATATTAAAATCAATGAATAGTTTATATGAATTTTATTAAGAATTCACAGAAATTGACAGAATACATAAAATTGCAATATGAGAGGTTCTGAAAATTTACCTTGCTTTATTCTTCGAAATATACAGTAATTTTTGAAATTATTGGTTTATTAGAAATATTTTTAAATGGAAAAAATCTCACAATGAATGATTGAGTTCATTTTGATTTTTAAACATGCAAAGTCTTCAAAGTTCATTCTATTGTTTCTCTTTTTTTTTACATTCTAGCAACTTCATATTATTTTGAATCTGCCATTATGTCTTGCATGTTACAGCAACCAAAACTTTTATTATTGACAATGCTGTATTGTAAACATACAGTATATCACCTATAAAAACCATACAACCTCTGTTAATACTAATCATTTCTGATAAAAGGTAAACAAAATATATAAAAACAAATATATTATATCAAATCCATATTTTTATTAAGTAGAGAAGAATGAAGGACTTTTATGAAGTGATTTGGAAATAAAAATGAACAAATTCTCAAAATAAAATAATAATAAAATTCTAGGGGTGACACATTTTCACCCTAACCTCCACTAGGGCTCTGCCTTGACCCACTCGGGGAAAATACAGTCAACATAGCCCACCATATGGCAGCTCCCTTGTTTATTTTTTCCTTGGTTGCACTTACTGACCCAGTTTTACACTGAAAAAGAGCCATACATCCCTTAAGTAGGTTCTACTATATGTACTAATAATGTTATTGTTCCTAACGTAGCATTATCAATACTGTTAATAATACAGAGATGTTTCACATATTAAAATCATTGCCCATCAAAGATATAATTAAGCTGAAGAATAGAAGAGATATAGTGTGGATGTATTGTTGCTGATTATCTTACAATATTGACATAAAAAAAGTGTAAGGGATAACTTAGTGTTATCCCGTAATTATTTTTTTTAACTTAGGCATACTTTTCTTAATGCATTGATTTTGGAACTAAGTGCTAAGAAAATTATAATGTTTGCTGACTATAAATTATTCAATAATTTATTTTGTACTAGTACCAGAAGAACTAGCATTGGGGAAAAAAATCCGAGTTCAAATCACAGCCAAAAATGTTGTATATGCACTCGTAATGTTTTTCTTGAGCGCCACCATTTCCATCTTTCCCTTTAATCATTTTTAATTTACCAATTAATTACTTTAAACTGTCCATTTCATTCCAATAACTCAAAGACACAGTGGCATAGGGAAATTGCAAGGGGGGGGGGGGATTCAAATACTAAGCAGATATTTAAAAATTGTCTTACAATGATTTCAAAGTTCTGAAAGAGAAAAAAAATCATAGAAATGAGAAGATAACAATATTGAGTTGTCTATATCATGGCAGTATTTCATTGGCTATTTATTGCTGAATGGAATGATGTATACGCATGAGTGAAAAAAAATGTGGTATGCTTCATGCATTCAATTATTTCTATTGAGAGTGATATAAACTATTCACTTCATGCATGAATCTCAGGCTCATTTTGTGAAACATGGAAGTAAAAATATGGCAGTAATGTATAAATACAGCTGAACAAAAATGCTATATGATTAAGTTATTCTGCCTTGAGCATGAAGTGTATTACAGTATATTCAGTGCAAAAATGTTAGCTTATTTAGTAAAGAATGTAAATAATATATAAACCTTGGATGAAGAAAAAGAAATAATTCTGTAACATTCAGATTTGATTTAAAGTGCACAATAATTATCTGTAGGCAGTGGCGGATTAAAAAAAAAAGGGGGAAAGGGAGCATCGGGACATAGGTCCGCCCTATAAAATTGTTTTATTTTTGAATTTTTTTTATTTATTTTTATTAAATCAAAGGGCAACAAGTACAAATAATTGATTACAATTAAAAAAAAAAATAGTACCGGTACTAATAATTTATTAAAAAAAGTAATAAAACATGTCCCCCACTCTTATGTCATTTTTTTTTCTTGACCCTTCCCTGAATGTAAATCATTGTGTTTTTGGAATTAAAACTGCTAAATTTAATAGTGTATTGAAAAAAAGTACAAATAATTGATTAAAATGCTTCAATCATAATAAAAATTATATAACCTATGTTCTGCAAGGGGCGGATTTAGGCATGGTCTTTTTGGGCTGCAGCCCAGGGCCCCGTTTAATCACAGGCCCCCCTTGCGGTCAAAAAAAAATTAAAATAAAACAATTTGTATTGCGATTTTAAGAAAAAATAAATTATTCGTAGATTCTAGAATTTTTTTTTTTTTTTTTAATTAGTATTTTTTTTTTTTTTTTTTTAGTCTTTATTCTTGACCTGAGAATTTCATGTTTCATTTTTTCGTTTGTTACTATTACTAAAAGTAATACCTAACACATTTTATTTGTTTATTTAAATTTGTTTTTTTGTTATGTAACAAAAACTGTGTTTCATTACAACTGATATAAAGGTTTGTGTATTCAAGTGCATCAAATAAAATAAAATTCTTCAATGTCTGTTGCCTATAATTTTTATTTAAAAACAGTAAAAAACAGTTTTCGGCAATTGGGTAGGCCCCCAAAAAGTGATAGTCCAGGGTCCCCAAAGTTAACGGTCCACCCCTGATGTTCTGAAATGTTTTAGCCTTTTCATTAGACTATTAACTAAATATTATTTTTATTATTATGAGGATGAGTTATAGCCTTTAATTAAATACACTAATTTTATTATTTATACTGAAGCCATTATTATACTCTACCCACAAATGCTGGTCTATAACCTATATACAACTTTTTTTTTTTCAACAGGTAATTTTCAGATTAAAATTAAAATATAAATAAAGTTATTTATTATGAAAATATTTTTATTAAATTTGCAGCATTACTATACTTAAAAAAAAAAGTTTATTTTTGTGCCCACCCTCCTCCCTATCATATTTTCTGGATCCGCCTATCTGCAGGTATGTTTCCAGATCATAAGTGCCTCATCTTGCTCTTATCTCTGACTTAACATCGTTTAAAGTAGACCTAGGTAAACTATTTTTGATATGAATAATGTGAAAGAATGTTACAATATTAATGAATGTTGATGTTTGTGTCACCTGAGTTGTAATTTATAGCGAAGAGAACTAATATGCATATGGCATGCCCAGCACTTCTAATTTTTAGCATTAAAAAAAAGTCAGATTTCAGCGCTATTAATGCTACTCTAGCCTGACCCACTTAATTTTATATTTTACGTTCTGTACATGCAATTCTGAACTAGGATGTAACATTAATGCTAGTCTAGCTTGCATCCTAATGTTTTGTATTGCTGAATTATTAATGACATGTTTGGATCATAGCCTTATTCAATGCTTGTGTAGTACCTAAGCTTTAATTCACAAGGTGTTAATAAAGTCGTCTTTATGACCAAAAAAAATCGTTAAAAAAACATTACTTGTAGTTGGTAATAGTTTTTGGAAAAATGAAGGTGATCTTATTAAGTTTTTATTGTTTGTTAATACTCGCACTCTGGCTTCCGTGACTATCTATGAATAGATGTTGGAGAATACCTGGTGGGGAATTGAATATCGACCGATTGTGCTCCAGGCCATGAATTTCCCTTATTAATAAAAACTTTTTGTGTTTACTCACATTTGCTGCAAAACGTTTGTTACTATCTATAACAGTTATTAAAAATGATTTGTCATTTATCTTTTTATTTCAAAGCAAGTTACGTCGTGAAAACAAAATTGACCAGAGAAAATGCCATTAAAGTTTTTAGTATTGAAATAGAAATACTGTTAAAAAAGAATACTTTTAATTGATTTAGCAACTATTTTTTCCATTTATTTAAGAAGGCTGTCAGTTATTTCATTGTTATAGAATTTTCTATCTTACCCTAAGTCCATTTTCTCAGGTTGACAAGATTTTAAAGTCGTGGAGAAAAATTTCCGTTTCCGAGGTCGACCTGGACCACGTTTACTAGGACTCCGGTCATGCTCACTAGTTAGAAGATTCAACATGAACCTTAAAAAAAAAAAAAAAAAAAAAAGAATAAAATATTGATCCATTTACATGTCACATGGGGGGGGGGGAATAAATTAAAAAAAAAAAAAAAAAAGCTAAAAACTCATGTTAGCATGCATTACAAATAATCTATTTAAAAGTAAAATGAAATTACATTATTTTTAATTACGGGTAGGCCTACGTGCATTGAAGATGTTCTATTTAATGGCCACTTGCAATAAAAAATATTTATTGAAAAGCCTTTAGTAATTAGATTCTCCTGCAAGTGTAATTTTACACTATAATTACATACGGTACAGTATTATGTGCTATAGTGTAATGGAATCAAACACGGATCAATTTTTCTGCTCATACTTGTGCCTCAGTTCTATATTCACATAAGATCACAAGATATTGGAATGTTACAGAAGCAGCCAAAGTTCCTCACCCACTGTCTGATTCTTAAGAAAAATATTTCTTTCTTTAATGATATGCAAAGATTAAGAATATCTCTGGGACAACTTAATCACTTGTGGGGGTTATGAGTCTAGAGAATATCCCCCCCCCCNNNNCCCCCCCCAATGCTAGAACTTCTATACTTTAAAGCGAGTTATAAAGGCAAGGTGAGGGAACTTAGATTAACATTTAAATTCATCATCTGATAAAAGATCATGGAGAATTATCACCCCTCTCTCACTGTCCTTGAGCAAGTTACTAAATGTTAATAGGTCACATATTTTGGGAATATTTTTTTTAAAGGTTATCCGCAATGAAAATACGGTGAAATATATTTAAAGGTCAAATTCGATGAACAAAAAAGTAAGAATGAAAATATAAATGTATTTAAAGTGTTGCAAGCAATGAAAATATCTCAATCTATTTAAAAAAAGATGATTTATTTTCATTTAAAGGTAGCGTGCAATTAAAATATTGATCTACTTAAATGTCGTCTTCAATGAAGATATTAAATCTTTTTAATAAGTCATTCGTAATCCCTGTTTAACATAATGAGATTTTTAAATTAATTAAGAATGAGTGCCGTAACTGATATATTAATTGAAATAAACTCTTAAGTTAAATAATTTAATTCTTTCTAGCCCAACCATTATTGTTTGTGTTTCCATACGAATATTTTTAGGATTTGTGCCTAAGTTTTTATTGGGATCACAAATTATGCACTCCATATTTTGCAAAAGTGTGATCTGCTGTTATTCTCCTTCCTCATTCTAAATAATTTTTCAATTCTTGGATAAAATGATGGTTATTAAGTGCAAATTATTTGTGAAAAGTAGCTTTTGGAGGAAATGATGCTTCCATATTTAAATTGGACTCTGAATTTTTTTTCAATGCTTGGACTTATGGGACTTGGTTAAAATATATATTTAAACAACAGGAGGGAGCGAATCTCTATAGTTTAAAATTATAATCCGTTTCATGCTACAGTGAAAAGTATTTTTTCATCAATATTGAAAAAAAAAGTCATGAGATAATTATAAATGAATGTAAGTTCATTTTTTTAATCCTCTATTGACTCTTTAAATTTAGTTTAATTTTTAAAATGAGCGATGTTAATATTTAAATGATATGCCATGTAAATATATAGAAAGTGCTCAAATTTCCAGCTGAGAAAGGCTGAAGAGTAAAAAAAAACTAAAATCGAAGACACTGGAATTGCTGTGGCTCCCCCTAATGGTCAATTTACTAATGTATTTAAATGTGGTGCAGTTCTCCTCCATTTTGTTTTCAATAACTTATATATAAATTCTCATTAGGAGAAAAAAAAAACTCATAGTGCAATCACATATATTTAAAATGTGCTGACACTTTCTGCTAATATTCCATGCAAATCACAAAGATGTTCCATGCAAATCACAAAGATGTTCCGAAATATAAGCGTGAAAGAGAAAAATGATGTCTATTATTCATTAGATCACTTTCTAACACACATATCACAATAGATTTATTATGAAAGTACATTATGGTGCACTGGAAGAGGTGATTAGTCTAATACTTTAGGAAAGCAATTCAGTATAATTAGATTAACATTGTAAGAATCAACCATGATTTTCCAGGTTAAAAATTCAACTGTAAAGTTTATGAAAATAAACATTAAATTTTAAAGTGTATTACCAATTCTATTTTTAACTTGGTCAATTAACTTAAGTTTTATTTGGCCAAAAAAATGTATCTTTAATTCATCAAATTTTCTTATTTCATTTAAAAAAGGTGTTAAAATGTAAGTTTTATACATTGTTAGAGTAAAACGAACATGTCATCTAATTTATAGAGTGATTGTCTCACTAGGAAACCAAAAACATTCTTTAATAACTTTTTAATTTTTGTATGGTTCCCTATGGAAATTAACATCTACAAAGCTTACAGTAATAAGCCACAAACAATTGACAACCTAAAAGACACGATATGTTAGGAGGTTTCTGTCATTACTCGTGTCGCATTAGCAAACTCGTATACAAACATGCTTGGCCACTGAAGGGGTCATTTTCAGCTTATGCTCTGGATAGACGTTATTTTGNTACCTACAAGTTAGAGCACTTGCCACTTTTCATAAGAAACCATACAAAAATTAATATGTTAGCTGGTGGTTGCTTTGATTTCTGTTTAGGATGATGTAATACATGACATCATCACTATTTTCTAACATTGTATTAAACTAAGATTTTAATATGTTTTTAAATGAAATAAGGACATTTGATGAATTAAACATATATTATTTTGGCAAAATGAAAATTGATTAGCTGAAAATAGCATTAATAATACACTTTAATAGTAATCCAACTTCAAATGTGTCTAATTGGCTACTCACTCAATTAGTATGCTTCTCTCCTTCCACAGATGTCACCAAAATTTAACTAAATTTGTATCTCATTCACCCCAACAGTTAAATAATAAAATGTGTGAACATTCTCTAACCAGTCAAATAATCATTTTATTCTATATTTTATTGTAATAAATATTTATTTACCTGTCTTTTTCTTTCTTTGGTTGTAGTCTGGCAAGTTCTTTTTGTTTTTCTTTATATTTCCTTTGTAATTCTGCTAGCCTAAGCCTCATTTCTAATTCCATTGCATCCATGCCTTCAGAACCAGGTGGTATTCTGTAACCACCTGCTGTATATAGTCCAATACAGGTTTTGTCAATCTTAAAATTTGAATTCATTGCAGTTATTTTTAACTTTGTACATTTTTCTTTTTTGATACGGGATTTACATTTTACATGACTAGGAACTTTTTCTTCTTCTAAGGGTTCTTTTAGTGTACTATTTACATAATTGTTGGCCTTAAGACTTTCTTCTAAAATCCTTTGTTCAGCAAGAGTACATAGCAAGCCAAGACCATCTGCTACTTGCAAAATTTGCTCAATACCAGTGTAAAGTGTCATATGAGACACTCCCTCTGGTGGTGGTGGTGGTGAAGGTATTGGAACAGCTGCAACAGGCTGATCTTCTATAATGCTTGTTATGAGAGCCAGTCCATTTTCTGGTTCATCTGTTACTTCTTCCTGTTCTAGAGCTGGTATATCCTCTTCTTGTTTCTCAGCTGAAATTGTTGCTAATTTTTCTTCTTTGATGATCATTTCACTTTGTTCTTCAAAAGCAGCATTAGATGCTTCAACAATTTCTGGCGGTTCTGAAACAATTTGAATATCAATTTTAGGAGGTTCTGCTTCTTCATAACAAGTAAAATCGGGCTCTTCTAACTTTTCTTCCTTTAGCACTGGAGCTGTTTCAATTAACTTATCAAACATTTCTTCCTTTGTTGGGACTTCTTCAGTTTCAGCAGGAGTTTCTTCAATCATTACTGTTGCCGACTCTTTGGTTGTAACCATTTTTTCTTCAAACAGTTCTTCATCTCCTGTTGAAACAGTCTTTGATACAAGTGTTACCTCTTGTTCCTCTTCAAGCTTTTCCATTTTGGGTTGCTCAAGTTCAGGTTCTGGACTGGGACATTGAACCACTTCTGTATTTTCTTGAGGAGGTGTTATCACAGGAGATACTTCTTGAGACCTTTTGATTGAATCTTTAGATTGCACCATTGATCCAGCTACAGGTACAACAGCAGATACGGGCATCACATTAGCAGTTTCATAAAAGTAAGGGAAAGGTGATGGATAAGATGGATGATGCGATGGTTGAGATATTATATGAGATGTTATATGAGGTGATGGAATAGGCGAAGGATGTGGTGAAGGATGAGGTGATGGATGAGGTGATGGGTGAGGTGAGGGATGAGGTGATGGGTGAGGTGAGGGATGAGATGAAGGATGAGGTGATGGATGAGATGATGGATGAGGTGAATAAGCAAACTGACAAGATTGTCCATGATGTATTCCTGGCACATGTTCATGAGATGAATTTTCTTTGGTTTCATGTTTTTCCTGAGTTTCAGGTGGATGAGGTGTGAAGATAGGTTCTGAGACATGAGATTGATTAGTATCAGGGACCGGAGTAACTTTGACACTAGAAACTTTCTTTTCCAGCCTTTCTAATTCAAACCTTTCGATAGATTGCCCATTAAATTTCTGGTGATCCTGCAAGTACAGATATAATATATTAATTTGATTAGTATTAGTTATCATTTCTTGGTAATTTGATTTAATACTAATAATAATAAAAATGTAATAAATTGAAGAGAAAATTCGTAAAATAATGATAAATAATAGCACTGATACTGATTATATTAATTAAGAGTCTAATGATGTAGATAATTATAATGATGAAATGATTATAATTATATGAAAAACAAGAAAAAAAATTAGGCTACTACAACTACTACTGTAATAATAATTAATGACCTACAATAAAATCATATGAAGTAAAAAATGAATTTCATTTAAATAGTCATAATGCCACATAAAACTCAATAGTGAATAAATTTTAAATAAGTGATTTTGAACCTAGTGGCTTAGTAGGTTGGCTGACAGTGTTGCCAACTTTAGCAATAAATCTCTAAATTTTACAAAAGTGACTTTCTAGTTTCTAGTGGTTTTATGAACGACAGAAGATTGGTACAAAAGCTTTGTATTCATAGTCTGACACCCTCAAATCCTAGCCATCAATACCTGGAGAAGAGGAGGATGAGAATATATTATTTTAAATTATGTAGTAGTACTTTTGTTATAGTGTAGGTTATAAAATAGTCTATATTGTAACATTTATATAGTATGTATTATGAAAGCGGTAGTTATGCGGCCAAATTCATGAAAAATTTCATATGACTTTATATTTAGAGATTTTATAGGAAGAAGAGTTGGCAACACTGTTGGCAGTCAGTATTATCAAAGTGGTAATTGTNTGCCCAAATCATGAAAAATTTCATATGCCTAAAGAGATTTTATGGGAAGAGGAGTTGGCAACAGTTTTGGCCATCAGTCAAAAAAAATAGGAGTACAAACTTTTTTACAAGTAAATCATAATATGTTACCACTATAAGATTAAATAAAAAATATACTGGTATATTTTCCAAATTTGCTGCTATCTTTTGAAAAGTTAGTGCTTTACCCATAATTAGGATGAGTTAATATAATCCAAGATATAATTTCCTATCTTTGTAATTTTATAAAGATGATATTTAGAATTTGTAGGTGCCTATCCCACCATCCCATTCAATATTTACATTCTTGTAGTGTAATACCCAATAGACAATGGACCGTCTAATGAGATGACTACTTAGCAAAATATATGACCTATGCAATAAAGGATAAATGTAATGTTCAACCAAAGATGAAAAAAAAATTAATCTCCCACTCCCATATCTTCCCTACAAGTGTTTTCAAATATTAGTAAAGAGTATTTTGTGAAGTGCCATGATGTTGTTAATTACCTGTTGATGATGATGATGTTGCTGATGTATCGCTAATCCATAGTCCATACTCCTTTGTCTCTCTTGCTGTTTATGTTGCTGATGTTGATGCTGCTGTTGTTGATGTTGCTGTTGTTGGTGCTGCTGCTGATGATGTGATTGTTGTTGATGATGTGACTGTTGTTGATGATGTGACTGTTGTTGATG
>PXIH01S0007476.1:11926-22903 GCA_003024985.2 Euperipatoides rowelli | reverse complement strand
AATTTGGACTGAAGAAACTATTGATAAAATTAAAGTTAATCGAAGACTGATATGGTTACTGCTTAAAGATATGAATGTTTATTGTTAATTTTGAGTTATTATTGGAATTATGAATACAAATTTGCCTGACTTCGTCCGACATTCTATAAATTTCGACATCTTCGGATTACGTGTTAAAAATTTGAAAGGTTCATGTAGACCAGAAGATTCGGGTGTTCTCTGCCCTGAATTGAGCTCTGCAAGGCATTTTATACCCCCCCCCCCCTTAGTTGTCCGGGGTGAAATTCGAATGTGGATCTAATTCTGATAGGTTTCCAACTCGGCAACCCTTGCTAATATGTAAATAAATCTGACGTTATTAAAAAAGATCGCCCTTGTGTGAGATGAGCAGTAACTAAGATGAAAAATTTCCTCTTCTAGCTTGTCTAAATTGGTTACCATGGTGACATAGCTTTAACCTTAAGTTTCATANCTTATTTCCTTGAATTTGGCCAAGATTTGTAGCAAACTTGATTAAACTGGTACTTTTGCAACTCTCTGTTTACATTATTAATTGATGCACAGAGCTTCACCAATCCAAGAGAGGGAGGGTGTAAAAAAAAGGGGGGGGGGTAAAATTGGCCACCTTGCGCAAAATATCAATAGATGATAGAAAATAATATTTAACATTAATTTAAAATTTTCCACCTACTGTTAAGCAAATTAATTCTTCAAGGAAGAAATCGGTAGATTTATTCTGGCATTTACAAAATTTTATTTAGTAAATGACATATGCGTAGTATTTGATTATCGTATTTCCCTAACACAAACTGATTGTAAACTGAAATGATGGAATAGAGATCTTTTTAACTTAAAAATATGTAGGCCATTTTATAAAATGTTCTAGCTTCTACAGCACTTTCTAATTAAAAAATGCAAATATGAATGAAAATACAATATTCTACAATGTGTATGATTCTATGCATGAGAAAATGATCTGTTGAGTTAAGTGCCCCCTATAGGAATAAGAACTAAGATAGGAAAGTATTATTTCAATCCATTTTAGAATAAGCACTTCCTTTAATGTAACACACTTTTATCTTTACTTAAAAGTTTTAAATAAATTGCTTTCAGAAACACAAATTGTATCACATTTTGAGTGTGCAAAACAATAGGAAGGTAGGCTAATTGTTCTTGTTTGTTAAATATTGCCAACACTTTTATTTTTCACATTCAATCTGATAAAAATTTGTATGGCTATAAGAAATTTATTTAAAACTTTTATGAGCAGATTAAAATGTTTAATATCGACAATCTTGTTATTTAGCTTGTTTTTTAATGAATATAAATATCTCTTATTCACTCTCATACACTCTCTCTCATTCTCTCTTTCTTACTCTTATTTACTCAATCTCACTCATTCATGCTTATTCTTTCACTCACTCACTTTCACTATTTTCACTCCCTCTTACTCCTATTCTCTCTCTAATTATCACTCTTTCATTCACTTACTCTCATTCTCACTCACTTATCCTTTTACTCACTCACTGTGATTCACTTACTTTCATTTTCCCTCTTATTCTTTCACTCTCATTCTTACTCTTATTCTTTCACTCACTCACTTTCACTATTTTCACTCCCTCTTACTCCTATTCTCTCTCTAATTATCACTCTTTCATTCACTTACTCTCATTCTCACTCACTTATCCTTTTACTCACTCACTGTGATTCACTTACTTTCATTTTCCCTCTTATTCTTTCACTCTCATTCTTACTCTTATTCTTTCACTCACTCAGTCATTCATTAGTCATTTTCATTTTTATTCTTTGACTCTCTCTCATTCACTTTTATTCACTCAGTCTCACTCTGAATCTTTCATTCTCACTCACTTTCATTCTTGCTCATTCTCACTATTAATCTTTCAGTTTCACTCACTCAGTCATTCTCTTACTCTCATTCTGACTTATTATTTAACTCTCCATTAATAACCTATTTTCATTCACTATCTAATCCTCTCACTCACTCATTCTTACTTTTATTCATTCACTCTTATTCATTTACTCTCATTCTCTTATTTTCATTATCTCACTTACTTTCATTCACTTACCGATTCTCACTTACTTTCATTCACTTAGTCTCATTCTAATTCTTATTCTTTCACTCTCATCACTCAGTAATTTACTTACTCATTCTCACTTTATTCTTTCACTCACTCTTTCTTACTCATTCTCTCACTCAGTCACTCTCTCATTTTCACTCCCCTTATTCCTTTATTCTCACTCTCATTCACTTACATCTCGTTCTCACTTTCTCAAAAATTCACTCTCCAAAGTAATTAGTTCATGGTGAACTTTCATATATGAATGATTAAACAAATCTAATTTCTCTCAATGTGAGAGTTTGTAAAAAACAAAATATGATTTTTATTTTGCTTTGTATAAAAACTAGACTTAGTAGATAGATATATTTAATTATATATTAGAGATTAAAATAAGTGAAATTTCATTCAAATGGCTACCATCCCTTATTACTTAGCTCAATTAATTTATCTTATCATTACAATAATAATAATAAAATTCAATATTTTTTTGTTTATATTGTTTTTGTCTGATAAAGGAATGAAAAAGAAACTTGAAAATGTAAATAGTTCCTTTTTCAAAATTGGAACTAAGAACTTGAAGTAGTTCTTATTTTAGAACTGGAACTAGATTCATTTTTAAAAGTGGAACTAAGAACTGGAACTAAATCCTATTATGGAACTGGAACTAGTTCCTTTTTCAAAATGTGAACTTAAAAATGGAACTAAGTTACAATTCCAAAGGAACTGGAACTAGTTCCTTTTTTACTGGAATTATTCTAAAACTGTATATCCAAGGTAATTAAATAACAAACAAAAAATTAGTTCTGTGTATGTAAATCTAATCCATTCTCTAACTGCTTAGGCAGTTCCAGTAATAATTTACTCAGAAATGGAAATCTTTTTTTAAAAGTTTTTACATCATCTTTATCAAGATATTGTTATTTTAACTTTTAAAAAATAGAAATATCTGAAAATCTTCTCCATAATCTAAATTTATCTTTTTTTTTTTTTTAAAAAAATATAATCCTGGGATTTCTTTTAAGAATATTAAGATTCTTAATAACATAAAAGCTCAATAAATAAGTACACAAACTGTGATATGATTACAGTTTACATAAAGAAAAAAATTCGGCTTTTCTTATCTTTATAAGAAAATTTTTAAAAAAAAAATTAATTAAACATATTTTATTTTTATCGATTGCTAACTTGAGTATAATAAGAAAAAAAAAAGGAAATTATATTAAATTAATTTTTCAAAATCATTTTCCACTTCAAGACTTGAAAGAAGAATTAATTGTGTTATATATCAGCTTATTACAATTTCATATTTATCCATAATATTTTAAAGACAGATATTTTAATTAAACCCAATATTTAATCTTTATTGAATTTTGCATGATGTTTATATCTGCATATTTAATATGATATCCCTTCCCTACAATCTTGCGTTACCCCATGATGTTTATATCTGCATATTTAATATGATATCCCTTCCCTACAATCTTGCGTTACCCCATGATGTTTATATCTGCATAAATAAATGTTTAAAACCAAGCATACACAGAGTTAATATGATAATATAAAATATATATTTTGAGGGAAATGTAGATAATATGCATTATTAACACTACAATAGTTCAGTGTTTCCCAAATAGGGTTCTGTGGAACCATGGGGGTTCCATGAGGTGAACATTAGGGTTCCACAAAAAAGTTACATACAATAATATTTGAATATTTAAAAAAAAAAGGGAATAAAAAATTATTTTAACATTAATGGATTGTAAGTAAAATGTGAACTTGACTACAGAAGCTAAAACAGCAACAAGATGATATTCTGGGGCAGTGTACGAGAACTTAAACAAGTGCTAGTGAAGCCATATTGTGGCCGAAGCTTAGGGTTGGGGTTCCACAAATTTTAAATACATATACAAGAGTTATGTGACCATTAATAGGTAAACACTGAAATAGTTATAATTAGAGATGCTCACAATTTATAAATTATGTAATAATAGATTGTAAGATATTTGTACAGCGTTCTATCTTTATTTATTCTTTTTTTTTATGAAAACATAATTATGCTTTCTTTAGGTTTGGAAGATGTCACATGATGTCCATGCCCTAAACGGGGTTCGAACCCACAATGTCTCAGTTGGCAGTCTGCCTTTGTGCCTACTGCTCCACCGATTCTATCTTTATTTTTATAAAATCTTAGCCTAACGTTGTCTAAATTATTATTTGATTCAAAATCTATTCCTATTTTTTTTTTAAATAAAGTATGGTACAAAGTAATTTACTTTATTTACAGTAATATATACAATATTAATTAATAATTAATTATACATCGTTCTTCTTTCTTTTCTTCACTTTACTTCCTAAAAATCCATTTAACTTCTTTTGATAATCTAGTTGGGAGAAAAAAAACTCAAACAATTTTGTGGACAATCAGATTCGAACACAGGAACTCATGTGATTCCCGACTTCCGGTATATGCATTGGCCAGGTTAGCTGTTGATGTTGCTGCACGATCACTCCGTCAGTACACAATCTATTGATATTGAGAGTTTTAAAAGATTAGATTGAGTTTTATCTGTGACATGCATTCTTCATGGTATGTTTCATTTTCTGACAATCCATTTTTTAACATTCGTGTTTCCCATAATCTTCTTTGACATTTCACATTTCCACTTTCAAATATTTTTGATTTTCAACATTCCACTTTTATTTGTGTAATTAATTAACGTTTTGTATGCATAAATAATTAATTTTTTGACATAGTTTGTTAACATTTTTTTGTGTACTTAATATTTTGTCGTTTTGTTTTCATAGTTAATTGCTAATATCGTGTTATTTAATACTAGCAAAAAAAAGTAGTTTTTCAGGTTATTCTTATCGGTTAAAATCTGGGTAATCGATAAAAAAAAGTTGGACATGCACAACTTCTGATAATGTAATGATTCTATTTGGACTGATCTTGCTATTAATAATCCTTAAGATCTTGTCAAGCATTTAAATACATGTGAACCTGACACATCTAAATCAGTAAATAAAGAAGTTGGAGCAAGTTTAAACAATGTGCTGTTGCAGAAACTACAGCAATTGCACAAATTTATAAGTAAGAAATTTAGAGACCTATTGTTTCTGGTAATGCCGATGTATATCAGGTAAGTTTCCTCCATTTCACATTTTTCAGTTTTATTGTGTATATTACAAAAGGTTTATTATAGGTTTATTATTAAATTGCATATTACAAAATACGTAACTAATAGCAAAATTGAATAAACTGAATGTAATTTTCAGATGAGAGTCCTAGCCCCATAGGATATGGACCTCCTTACAATAGGTGATTCACATTTCAGAAGCAAAAACAAAAAAAAAGGAAAGTAAATTGTTGTTTTTTTAGTTAGAATGCCTCTTTACATCACAGCTAACAATAAGCAACAATTCAAGACAAAAAGACCCCCATTTACTAGTCATCATCACTTCCTGTAGAGAGATCATCCACTAGGTAGATCAATAACCCCCCCCCCCACAAGATTCCAAGAATATTACACCTAGTAACTTTAAAAACAAACCCAGAAAGAACAAACAGAGAGAAAAAAGGGGGAGATTGTTGGAGAATGAAGTTTTTTTTATGACGAAGGAAATAAGAAAAAGGAGAGAAAATAATATTCAAAAGTTTTAATATTGCTGAAAAAAAAAGTACTTATTCTGTTAAAAGCCATGATATGCCATCTGGCAAATGTGAATAAAACTAGAGACAAATTAGTCATTCCATGTATTGTTTACTTCTAATTTTTCACTTCAAAGACAAGAGTGAGGTGAACCAATTCACAGAACTATCAGTCACATGACATTAATCTTTGGCGCGGTTTTAATTGTTAATAACTCACCATGTTGGAAGTGACATCGGTAAAGTTAAGGATGTAAAGTTAAAGGTCAAATGTAACGGATTTTTTTAATTTATTTTTTATTATTGATTTTCAAAGATAATTACTATAAAAAAAAATTCCACCGGAAATTTTTTTTTTTAAAATCATAAAAAAAAAAGTTATTCAAAGATAAAATTAAGACTATTGCTATCCTGTTTGAGATTAAAATTTGAAGACTCCACATTTTTTTTTGGGTCTGAGATTAATTTGATGACCAAATAGTCTCTACAGCTGTTTTCTTTGTAATGATTTAACATGTAAATAGAAGTATTTTCAATCTGTATTAAAGGTCATTTTGATTTTTTTTAAAAAACAAATTGGACCATAATAGTACAAAGGATGAATTTTATTATGATTTTTTACAAATATTTACACATTTAGACCATATAATATCCAGCTTTATGCTGACAAATATAGCAAATATTCTATAGTTAAGTATAGCAAGCTGTATTCATTTATAGTCTATGATGTCACAAAATATCTTCCCTGGTGTGTAAAGNGGACAATGTTGTTTTAAGGGTGAGGAGCTAAAGACAATTATTTTAAAAATTTAATTGGAAATAACTTTTTTGTTTTTAATTTTTTTTTAGTAAAAATCATTGAAAATCAATAATTTTAAAAAATTAAAAAAATCTGTTACATTTGACCTTTAAAGATGTAAAGTTATTTTTCTGTATAGTTTAGGGCAGTAGCTTGTTTGTGGGTAGGGACACAGTTAGTTATATGCAAAGTATAGACAGTGACATATGAAAAATGGATTAAGTGAAGATAACATCAAAGTAAAAAGTAACATTTTTGATCTATAAGCATGCATTAACAAGTATATGGAATAGTCTACATTTTATAATGAACATATAAAGAAGAATCTAATCTAAGTGTCTAAGTAGTATTATTGTCTTGAATAAATAAGAAGCATCCTTCTATTGTTTAGAAGAAGTATAAGAGATTATTTGTGAATAATAAGTTTGTTAGATTAAATTTGGTTGAGGGGGAGTGATCCAAATTTGATAGAAAACGAAAGTTTTTGATAAAACCCCTATTCTCATGTCCAAGAAGGAATGAGTTATCACACGAGTGTAATTAATAATTGCATAGAAGATAATTTTATGATGGAAACAGAGACAAGACAGACACTAGTAATATTGTAATATGTTATATGTTGAAATATGATTTTATCAGCGTTTCGATGATGATTTAAAATGCAATTGTCCTAGGTGATGAACACGATAAAAGTAATAGTTTATTTGCATAAAAGAAGATTATGAAAATGTTTGGTAGCTATTAAAAAGGATCTAAAACTGAAATATAGTGTCATAAAATACCTGGAAGTTACTGCCACTCTAAACAAGTATAAGCTACAGTACATTGTTTATAGGGGACCATATCCTAAATAACCTGGTGATCTGAATAGTATTTTACACTTATTACTATTGTTCTTCAGTCACCATATATATTTTTCTCTCTGTTGTGTATTCAAAGTGCATACACCTATATGTTAATGTATATATTGATTTGCTAGTTTTGTTTTCATCTTAAATGATGTTATTTGGTGCATTTATTGTTACTATGAATGTACAGCAACAGCTCACAGATTTATTGAATTAATAAATGATATTCTGCCTTAGTACAATTTAATTGATTAACATTGTCTATATCTATTTACAAGACAGTGAATATTGTTGTTTCATATTCAAATTCTATTTGTTTTAAAGGAAAGACTCAAGCATTTGTGTTTTTTCAAGCAATACATATATTTACTATTAAATCATCATATGTATTATTCTTTTAACACTACATTGTGTTTCAGAGTTCATTTATTGAGAGATACATAAGCATTACATTCTTCATAATTATAGTTATCATTTGAGTGATTGCCATTGACCTATTGCTTCATTAAAAATAAAAATAATACACATTTATGTCCATATTAAGCCACTGCGACAACCCCAAATTGTTGCAATAACAAAAATCTCATTCTAAGACTTTGGGAAATACTCTTTGCCTTGAGTAAGTATTTCTTTATGTGGATCTTTGATATCATTTCAGCGACACAGTGACTAAGACATAAATGCTCAAACATAATTCCGCTGCAGGTTGGCTTTTTGAACAATGTTGAAAGACTACAGAATGACCACACCATAATGATTTAATCACAGATGTCTCATACACATAACAATATACAGTATCTGGGCAGAAGTCATCTGCAGACCTGATCTGTGGATAAATCGTAGTGTGTATATGGATCTGAAAATTTTTAATTTTTTTTTTAAGTTAACCCTTTCCACTCCAAAGTCGACTGAGAGACNCTATCTCTGTAGAGTGTGTAGTTGTATTTTGTCGGAGTCCAGGCTACACATTTAATATTTTTTTTTAATCCAATTAATTATTTCTTATTGTATCATGATTAGGAAATTTATGAAAGTGAAGATTCTTCAGATTTTGAATATTACTGCATCCGATAGCCACACACTTTATAGGCATATTCTCTGGAGAAGTAAAAAATATAAAAAATTGGAATGTTTTATATTCTTTACCATTGTTTACCAGGCAGAATGGAGTACGGTAGACGTTCAATGATGTCACTGGCTTGTACACAAAAATGGCAAAGNGGAAATGAATGGAGACCAGAAAAAACGGCCAAATTCACCACTTTAAAAAAAGAATAACAGCTAAATAGTTCATAATTAAGAATTAAAAATTATATGAATCATTTTTTTTTTAAAATCTGATTTTAAATAGCTAATGTTGTTTTTTGGTGATAGTATACCTTTAATATAGACTGCATCTCATTATTCTTACCTTAATTTTAACTGGCCATTTTCATACTGCAATGTTTCATTCACGTCTCCTAAACAACAATCAGAAGTTGGATAACAGATTAGGAATTGATAAAAAAAAAAGAAGTAAACACAAAGCAGGTTGAACTGGCAAAATATTAAATGAAGATTGAAATGCTAAAGAAATACCATACATAACAAAACATTAAATAAAAATTCATTTAGATTATGTGACAGAAACTCTGATAAAAGAATTTTATTAGTGAGCTAATTAAATAATGAGTCAATTTTTGCAAGATAGTGCACCTATTAATTAGTTAATTGAAAGTGCTCTAAAAAACTCAATTAGATTTACTTGAAAATAGTACCTATTGTTTAGTTACTAATACTAGTAAACAATAAAAGAAATATCAATTTACAAATTGATATACTTGTGTACACTAAAATGTTTACAATTTCTCAAAATTGTTACTACAATTTTGTAAGTTTTTTTATTTTTATTTTATGAATGGATATTCATCACTACAATTTTGTAAGTTTTAGAAATATTACCATCATCTGATTGTTAAATACCACTAATAGAATTAACTTCTAAATTTTATGATCACTATTTCTAGGTATCAATACTGTATATTATTAAACTTATAAAATTCTTCACAACGTTTCCTCATGGTCATTGCAAATGGGAGGGGGGGGGGGATATAGGGAAATTCCCCTTTCCAATTTTGGCTGAAAGTTGGGAAATTTTGTGTTGGTAGTTTGGGAAAAACAGTTGAAAGAGAAGGAAAAACTGTTCAATAGTTGTGAGTTGAGAATTTGAGGTCAGAGTTGGGAAATTTCTCATCCCCCCCCCTCCCCCACAATGAACTTGTCTAGCTATGACCCTACATTTCCTAAAATATTAAACAATATAAAAGTTTTCATACATTTAGGCTATCTTCATTTCCTTAGTCAAACACCAAATTCTCAACAGCAATTTGAAGTGTAAATGACAATCAAAATTATTCATCAAATATATTATTATTACTGAGAAATGAAAGTAGATAACAATCTATGACTGTAACTAACATAATCTATAGTATAATGCAAATAACAATCTGACCCAAACACACCACCTTGAGCAATAATCATCTATAATAATAATAAAAATGGTTATATAAGAGTAAGAGAAATAATAGTTGCAATTGTAATAATAAGATTCCATTTTCAATAAAAAGTACTTCTATTGATCTAAATAATAGTTGTAATAGTAAGAGCAATAGTAGTAATAATTATTAGCAATAGCAATAGAGATGACAATAACAGTAGGTAATAATATAATTAATAACAATAATATGGTAATTAGAATAATAATGGTATTGAAATTATTTATCTGATCTGATTGAAGGTTTTATTGTGACATTTACTAGTAATTTCAAAATAATGACATGCTTAATTGATATCAGTGACTGACATTTTCTAATCACTAAGAATTTAAGCAAAATGTTCTTAGAGACAGCCACTTGTTTCAAATATCAATTATGCTAGACAATTATTACATTAATCACATAATTTGTTTGACACATTAAATGTGTCAAATAAATTACGCCTTCTAGTCAAAACAGCATTTAACGTGTTTATCTAACAGTTTCACTGATGGAAGCTTTGATTTATTCATTTTAATTTCTTCATATGTTGGCCAGTTAAATGATAAATCAGTATGAGACTATTTAAACTGAGAGAAGGGGAGAAGAGAGAGATGAAGCTTCACAAGATCTATTGAAAAAAAAAGTCAAGAGTGAGATTATGAAGCTGGACTAGGGATCAATATTGCTAAGTTGGATCTTATAATGTTAAAGGAATGTCATTTCAAGCTTTAAGTGGATGTCAAATTTAAATATCTTTCTTTAATAATAATCAGAACATTTTTAGCAAAGTGTGGCATGAAAGGAATTGTCAGAAATCCATAAATCACTAAAAGTGTAGAATGAAATCTGACATTAATATCCACAACTATGTAGCAGACCTATTTGACATCATACCATGTAATAACCAAAGATAGGAGAACAGGAAGTTGAAGAATAAATCAAAGGTAATAATTATATAAAAATATAAGTTCAACGAATTTGAAAAATATAAACAATGTAAATAAACATAAAGAAAATATTAAATGTAAAATAAATAAGTAAACATAGTTAATAAATATAATAATTTAAATGCAATGAAAATATG
>PXIH01S0007469.1:3044-14363 GCA_003024985.2 Euperipatoides rowelli | reverse complement strand
CGAAAAAAAAAAAGATAGATATTATTTTTATTACAAATACTAAAAGAATTAACAATAAACTCAATTTTTTTTTTTTAGTGATACTTACACTTTAACTATTTTGCCACAAAAACGAATCTTGCTTAGATGCATGGTATTCCCACACTTTCCCCTACATATTGTTATTCCTTGTTTGCTCTATGCCATATAGCATTATTTTCTAGGACATTCCAATATCCTTTTTCTTTTTCAAATCCCTAATGTATCTTGAATTACACTAATTTAATGATAATAATAAAACTGGAACTTCAGTCACGTGCAAGATGGCGAACTATGCAGTTTTGCTAAATGACTATCTCAAGGAAAAAAATTTAACTTTTAAAATTTTAGTAATACAGACTGTAAATTCTCGTGAAGAAGTGGATTTTGGAAATGAACAATTCAATGAGAGGTAATATAGTTTGATTAAATTCGTGATTTACTGGGGAAAAAAGTTAAAAAAATTCTCTAGTGAAAAAAGAAAAATTTTCACGTTATTTGATGTTGGCATTAGCCCTCATTTTGACAAAACGCAAATGTTTACGGAAATGAGTGAGTATGTGGATCTGAACCAAATTTCAGATTTATATTATCCGGAAAATTTGAGACACATCGGTGTGGAATTCAGAGAAAGTATATTTGCCATTGAGCTGAAAGAAAAATTTATTGGTTATGATGAAAAGTTTTTTGCATATATTGACTGGATTATTGAAGCCAAGACATATTCAATACACATACATTGGTTACCTAGAGAAGTAGAGGAGCAAGAAGTGAGTCTTTTTATGCAACAGTATTTTCAAATAATAGCTATCACTAAAAAGAGAGAATTAATGTGTAAGAACATATATGTGAATACAAATGCATATGAAATAGAGGGCAGGTTAAATTTAGACAGAGAATTGGATAAAGTTCCACATTTGTTTCAATATCAGATAATCAAGGTTTAATCACTAAAAGGAAAGAGACCACTATGTTTAAAATGTAAAAGNGTAGGTCACNCAANAAGAGANTGTGAGTATAATTTTTGTAAATTCTGTTTTACAGTGACATTAAAGGAACATGTTTGTGTTAATGAGAGTAAAGAATTAACTTATGCACAAGTCATCAGAAGAGATTTGGGCAATGAGGAAGGCTTTGATAAACAAGAGGTACAGAGTGAGAAAGATATGTGTGAGTTACAGGAATGGAACACTTCGGAGGTAGAAAGTAATATTAGTGCAGTAGAAATGATGGAAGGGGAGTATAGTGATGGAAGTAAATTAAATAAAAAACAGCTGGGAGAGGACATACAGAAGGAAAAAAAAGGGTCAAATGGAGGTAGGAGAAAATAAAAATGAGAGATTGACTAAAGAAGATAATTCAGAAGAGCAGGAAGAAGAAAAAGTGATTTCAATTAGCATTAACAAAAAAAAAAGACCATGCAAATATGAAGCAGAAAACTATGGAAAGAAGAAAATAGGGATTAAAGAAGCAAATGTGAAAGGCATGAATAAACAAGAAATAAAAGATTATAATATGTATGATGTGATAAGCCAATCAGAAAATGAAAGTTTAAATGGCTAATGTAAGTACAATATCAATAATGGCTTTCAATGCCAGAGGCTTGAATGATCAGGTGAAATTTTAAATGTTAAAAAAAAAAAACTATTCAGGTATCTTAGTAATAATATTTTGGAAACAAAATTTGTACAAAGCAAACTAGTAGAGTGGTGTTTATTAAAAAAAATGTAATTTATGAAAAAAGGGCGTTAAAATCTGTGTTAGGTATAGCAGTTTTGGTACATAAATCAATTTATTTTAATGTGTATAATATAAATTTAATTAATGAAAGGTTAATAGTGGTTGGGTTAACATTAAATGAGAGAAAATATAATATTGTAGGGGTACATTGTCCAATTATAACACAAGAAAGAGAAATGTTTTGTAAACAAGTAAAAAAGTGCCTTAATCATAATCAAGTAAATATGATTATTGGAGATGTAAATATAAACAATGAAACTAAAGAAAACAATTTGAACAGCTTTGTGACAAATATATGATGGTGGATATAATGAAGTTCTGTAATATGCAAAAGATTAGCACCAGATTTGTAAAAAATTCACAAAGTATAGATTAGATAGGGTATATATTTCCAGGTGGAAAATGAATATGATAAATGTGAAGTTATTGCATCTGGTACAATCTGATCATATGGCATTAATGGTGAATTTAAGAATTGAGAGTGGGTGGGAGGGGATTAACCGAAATATAATGCAGTATACATATACATAAAAAATATAGGTGTGCTAAAATTGAAAGTAAAAGAAATTGAAAGTAATCCAGTGCTAAATTTTATAAATATGAATGATTTTTCAAAATGGATTCTTTTAAAAATATGTTGTGTGAAAAAATTAAAGAGTTATATGTGATCAAACCAGCTTTGATAGATAAACAAATAAAAATGGAAAAAGAGAAGTTAAATAAATTTATAAGTGAGGGTATAAACAATAATGAGAGAATAATGGAAACTAGAGAAAAAATCAATGAGTTAGATAACATCAACTTGGAAATGATTAAATTGAAATTTAAACTAGGGGGAAATAAATAGTGTAAACACTAATAAAGATGTGATGATAAAAAAATAAATAAAATAAAACAAGAGTTATATGTAGTAACAGATGTGAAGAATATATATCTAAAAGATGATCAAATACACAATATTTACTCTGATTATTTACAAATGTTAGCAAAAAAGGATGTTGTAAGTAAGTGAAATACTCAGAATTTTTTAACAAGTATTCGCTGGGGAAGGAATATAGATTTTACAGGAGAAAAAATTTGTTTGGGAGATTAAATACTGAAAAAGAAGATGAATTGAATCAGAGTTTCAGGGTGAGAGAAATTAGAGAGGCTATAAATAGGGTGAACATTACTGCGTCTCCAGGGTCGGATGATCTAGGAGCAGTCTTTTATAAAATCTTTGCAGGAGTTATAGAGAGTAAATTGGCAGCGGCCATGAATTGTATGGTAGAGCAGGGGGAAAGAAGAGAGATATGAGTGATTTTAATAAAGCATTCATAGTACCAATTGTAAAAAAAATAGAGATTAATATTGCACCTGATGTAAAATATTAGACCCATTGCTCTAATTAATTTGGATAGCAAAATAATGGATAAAGTTTTGTTAGACAGAATAAATGGTGTAATAGGGGATATTTTGCCAAGAGAATTGATGGCAATTAAGGGGAGAGGAATTTTGAATGCATTATGGATGCACCATATGGGGTTTTACAATAGGGAAATGACAACATTAAATCCTATGTTAATAAGGCTTGACATGTCAAAAGCTTTTTGTAAGGTACATGTTGGATATTTGGGTTATTTAATAGATAAATACTTGGGAATAAATAGAACCATATTTTGTTAAAAAGATTGATAACAGAGAAAAGTTGTGCTGTACTCACGAAGAATAAATATAAAGAATTTAGACAATTAAAAAATAGCATTTTACAGGGGTCACCGGTGAGTACCTTATTATATGGGTTGTACATGATAGAATTGGTAATGATCTTGAAAAAAGGTTAAGAGGTATAAAATTGATAGGAGTAAAGGAAAGAGCGAAAGTAATCATGTATGTTGATGACATCTATTTTTTGTAAGGGAAGGAGTGATTTAAGAGTGGCGTTAACAGTAATGACAGAATTTGAAAATTTAACTCAATTAGTAATTATAAAAAATCGTATATTTATAATCTGAAGGATGGAAAAATGGTGAAACAGAAGGGGTTTGAGGGAATACATGGAAAGATTATTGGAGTATATTTTGGTAAAGTCAAGTCATTGAACATAGAGAAAGGTATTGGGGAAAAAATGTGGGAGGTAGAGAAAGTATTAAAAGATTTGGGGAAATATCACATCAATCCTTTTACAAGGTAAATATTATTAATAGATTAATTATCCCAAGATTTATATATTGTGTTCCGTTTTATTCTTATACAAAAAAACTGATAAGCCATCTAATTATGAATTTTATTTTTTTCAAATAAGGTGAAATTACTTTCTCACATCAAGTCTACTATATCAAGGGAAAAGGGAGAGGGGTTGGGTTTAATTAATATAGATTTATTCTTTAAAATTTTGAGCTACAATTCCTTTAAAAAATTTTGTAAGGGTTATCTTGGTATTATATTAAACAGTGTGGCATTAAATTATGAAAAATATGATTTGTGCATAAAAAGCAAAATGAAAAGATAGTGAAGTTTGTAGGGAAGTATGTAGATGTAATAGAATCTGTGAGCTATTCAGAGTTCAGAGAAACTGATCAATTTTGTAATAAAATATTCTTTGGATATTTTACCAACCAGAGATTTGTTCATATAAAGAAATATATTAAAATCAATAAGTAACCAATGTGAGTTATGTGGTGCACAAGAGGAAACAATGCAACATATTTTTTATGAGTGTAGTAAAACAGCCTTTTTTTTAGGGCAATATTATATCTAATAAAACATCGAACAGGAAGTAATAATGAGATTCTAAAAAATGGAAAAGTAATTTTTAATAAGATACCTTTTGAATTTTTAAAATGGACAGTGACTATTTTTGGGATATGGAAGTGTAGATGCAAAGGATAAAACAACAGTTGAAAAAGAAATGGAAAGAGCCCTCATTAAAGAATTTTTCAATGACTATCAATTAAGAACTATAGAGTAGATTAATAAATTTTGGCCGTCTAAGAAATTACTTGTAATAAAAGAAATTAATGGCTATGCTAGATATGTAATGTCAAAGTGACTGGGGCACTAGATTTGAGGTAGGGGTGGGAGGAGGGGTGGAGATTCTTGGAGGGTTGACGGTATGATTATAAAAAAATATATATTTTTTGTATATAATGATGTGTAGCAATGGTGAAAAAGGAAATAATATCCTTAAATGTAGATTTTTATTGTAAATAAAGTGTTCTTTATAAAAAAAAATTAAAATAAAACTGGAACTTATTTCTGATTATATCAAAGGAGTTGAAAAGGAATTAGTTCCTTTAGCCTGCCCCAAGAACTAAGCTATTAGGCCTACAGTATACTTATTTTTATTCATATATAATCTTTATTCAAATAAAAAATATAAATCATAAGTAAAATATCGTTTTTTTTCTTTCAAATATGTGTTTAAACCAATGAAAATATAATTAAACACTATTATTCAAACACCTAAAATCATGTAGGCTATAGCCTAAAATGATCACATTATTATTGAAGTTAACAAGAATATTAATCAAAATTGCAATAAATTAGATAATAAAATTAAATATGTCCCAAGAGAGCTTCAATATAAAATTGCAAATGGAGGAGCAAAACATTGTAAAATAGTGATGTCAAAATAAGTAATCTACTAAAATGTTGCAAGCTTTTGATTTGATGGAGATGAACATGTCTGAAAAGCAATAAAAACATCACCCAAATGAATAAAGCTCAAATAATCTTTTTTTTTAAAAAAAAAAAAATGCAAAAATTGTTATATGAGAAATAATCGAGTATTAACGTCATTTTTGAATAGAAGGACAAATCAATGATCTTATTTAGTTTAGAAATATTTCATTTTGACGATTTGTTTCATATCTTGTTTCCATTTTTTCTTTAGCTTTTAAATAAGAATGAAAAGCTTCAATTATTGGATTCATGTAGTGTGTGGATGTTCACAATTCTTAAAACAATTTGTCAGACTTCAGACAAGACATCTGTTATTAAACATCTAAAGCTGCTATCTACTAACCAGTATCGGCCAACTTGTGAAAAAATTATAAAATATCAGCAATTATTGATATAAACTGATGGATAAAGGAATATCCATCAAACTCCTTTAAAATACGTATAGACGGATTATAAATTTTATAATAAAAGCTTAGCCTACAAGGGACCTAAAGTATTTTAACTCGATATTTAAAGATAAATTTTATTAAAGTAAAATGTTGAAAACATACTATAATACAATAAGTTATATAAAAATAAAAAATCTTTTCCAAAAAATAAATGATAAAATTAAAAATTCCTTAATGTAATAATATTATTTTTCTTTTTACTTAAATAAATCTTATTATTTTAAAATCGATTGTTATTCTTTCCATATAATTAGATTTTTTAAAATCATATAATTTAATTAATGCTTGCAAAATTTTATTTTTGTACAATTGACTAGATTTAGAATTTGTTTTTGGAAAATAAAAGTGACAAAATTAAATTTGATGGTGACAAAATGATGTTTGTAATTTTTTGATGTGGGGGAGAAGGTTGATCTGAGTAACTTATGTGATAGTTACACTTTAAAAAACTATTTTACCCGTAAATGCCAAGCAAGGGTGCATGTGCTCTTATTCATTTGGGGTAAATTAGAGAGAGAGGGCGCTCTTGTTCGGCTCCATGCTAGTAACCTTAGATTTACCACATTGCATTGCAAAACTGACCTGGCACTCTTGTTTGGCTAGAATCAGAATTTCTTAAAAATATTGTTTTTCAAAATGGTGCTTTTGCTTGGACATTATTATTCTTATTATTATTTATTGACAAAGTTTAGGTAAAAATTACCTGTACAGGTTGTCCTATAGATAGGACAAGTGTCATAATTACAAAAAAAAAAAAAAGCTTCCCAAAACTTTAGGAAATTATCTTGAAAATGTCATTATGGCTGGTACACACTAAAACATGATGTCACACATCAATAAAGGTTGGCCAATATATGTGCCAAGTAAGAGCGCCATCTAAGTTAAAACTTTCACTTTTTAATTTACAGGCCTNTTTCGTTCTGTTTATGAGGATTCAATGTTATTCACAGAAGCTACATATATGGAGTTTTTTTTCTAAACGGCGCACTTGTATGATATTTACTGTATCTAGATGATGTAAAACACACAAAAATGATGTCACCGCATAATAATGTCAGGTGGTGACATGAAAATTTTTACACACGCTCTTGTTTGGATACACTGTCCTGAACCTTAGATGAGGTACAATGAAGGAAAAATCTAGGATGGCGTTCTGGTTTGGATACACCTTGGATTTCTTTCAGAGTGATAAAAAAAAGTCAAAGTGCAGTGATGGTGCTCTTGTTCAGCGATGGTGCTGTTTATCTATGTTTTGCCAAGAAATACGGGAGGGGCGCCCTTGCTTGGTGGGGCGCTCTTGGTCTGCATTCTACGCTATTATATTTCATGAAAGAATATGTACCATTTAATAATAAAAATAATAATAAAGGTTTCTTATCATATAATGCTCTTTAAATTCATCACAGTTAATAAATTTATGAGAAGCATTTTATGAAGTCGGTCTTATGAGGCAATATGAGACTTATCTTAGACCTTTTTCATGCATAATGTGAAAAAAAATGAGTTTACAAAATTACTTTTATTCATTTTCTTGTATCTGAATTTTTTTTTTTACAATATAATTCAATTAACATTTCAGATTCAGTGTTTACATTTCATTTTAACAATATAACAATTTCTAGATCTTGTACAAAGATTTTCTAGGTGAAAAAAAAAACTCTAGTCTACTTATGGACAAATTCCGTGGAAAAAGACCTTCTCAGAATTTGAGCCAGTAACCTTGTAGTTACCAGTTTGTTCTAGTCGGCAGCCTTCATGACTAAGCCAGCCCCACAGGGCTTGTATCTGAATTATGTATGCCTTTTGTAGTTTAAAAAAAGAGTGACTTTATTATTAAAATTAGTAGACTATATACTGTACCTTGCAAATTATAAATGAAAAGAACAATGGGATAACTTTTGTGTTTTTAAAATTTTTTATAAATTTTTAAAAACATAAGAGTTATACCATTGGTTTTTTTCATCTTCTCTCATTGCTTACTCATGCTGACATGATTGTGTCATTTATCTTTTATTTGAGGATTATTATTATAATATCTATCTAATAATTATTGTATTAGGTAATAGTGGCACATCTAATACAGGCATTTCGGCAATGTTTGGCAATATATCATCCAAATACAAACTACAAATTAGATTATTTGTGTGCACAACATGCAAAATCTCATATTTTAAAAGTGCTGAACAATCCATTCCAATTTGGTTATAGTATCTGGCTAGTAAATAGTAATATGCCTGTCAAACTCAGGAGCTCCAGTATTCAAAACAATGGTCATTGATTGACAGATGTTGCATAAAATTATTAGGAACAATCAGTCTCTCGCTTTCGCTGATTAAACAGCTTATGCATAGTGTTCAATATGTTTATTTGTTGCACAACTCCCTCCGATAGTTAACTTTAAGTTTATGGCAGTTTACCACCACTGAGAATTATAAACATTAATTCTGAAGATATTCATGTAGTGAACAATATAGGGCTTTTTAACGGGATTATGGAGAATACTAATGCCTAAGACCAAACTCTGGATTTGAAGAATAAAATCATAGAAAATGCTGTGTACATATTCTGTCAGCTTCCCATTTCGATATAGTAATTCCTACTTCAACTATCCTGACTGTCTTTAAAAGTGGCATGCTCAATAAGGTGAGTCCGTTGACCGTTGCTATTATATAATGTCTTAAATATATTAGACCAATTTTATGCACTTCCCAACTCTAAATTTGTCTTTTTAAATTTCAAAGTGATCCTAGTGTAACTTTATTTAAAAATAAATGCCTGTTGCTTGAAAAGAGTTAGACTATCTTTATTTAAGACATAACCAAAAATAAAGTTGTCAAACTATTTGTAGATAACTTGCCTCCCTATCATATTAGAAAATGAGTTCAATGAATTTATGAAGGTCTATGGTGAAATATTTGAAATTAAAACTAAAATTGTTACAATGCCAAATGAAATAAAATGATACAGACTGGACCAATTTCTATGACTCGAACTCTTGAACAGAATATACGTGAAATTCCATTCACAAGTTCTTTATAAAAACAATATTACATTTTTCATTAAATGTACAGGAAAATTACTTATCTGCTTCAAATGTGAAGAGTAATAGCATTTGTCTAAAGTATGTGCTAAAGTATTCTGTCATAGCAGCAATAAGTATCTAAATAATCATCAATGTCCTAATCCATAGGCTGGAAAAGTATTTTTTGGGCAAATGTTAGTCAATTCCATGTTTCAAGAAAATGTTCAATCTCAAGTTGACAATGAATTTTCTAACAGTGACTCTGAAAATATTATGGATACTGGAAGTACTCTTGAGCCTGATGTAAATCTACTGGCTATCCAAAGCCCTGTAGCTGCAGATCATCTCTCTTTGAAGGAATTAAACAATTATTTCAAGAGTCTGGAATCACTGTTTGTTTTCCATCTGAAATAAATAATAATCAGCCTTTAGTTGTTAATCTTAAAAGATGCCTCAGTGAGGTGGTGTCTACCAAAGAAAAATGTTGAAAGAAAGTGGCTAATAATGGACTATTTTTATATATGTCTGTGTCTTTACCTCATTTATCACTTATCTATTATGAATATCATTTCATTCAACATAAAAGGTGTGAATAAAATCTAAACTAAGTAATTTGATAAAATACTTTGGTCATCGTTACATTTTTCTTCAAGAAACATGACTTAAAAAAAGAATAACAAAAATCGGAATCTAAAACCATTACATAATCAATTTAGGCTTATTATTGGTTCTTTCAATTATGGCTAAGCAGATGTTTTAATTAGTAATAAAATTAATGGCATAGTCACTAATTTTAAAATCATGGCATGTAATGAAGGTTATTATAGTCACATTAAATATCGATGGAGTTTCATTTATTTTGATGAATTATTATTGGCATAACATTGAGTCCAATAATAGGAAGTATCTCATTGAGCAAACTGCTACAATAGACTGCTTCAAGAGGGCAAATGTAATATGTGGGGACTTTAATCTTCATGATATTAAAAAATTCTCTAGCTTCTCATTATTTTTACAACAACAGAACATGGTGGTTGGCGCATGTATTACATAAAGATGAAGCATTCATCTTTATTAATGGAGTCACATCATCTAGAATTGACTACATTTTTTCAAGCTGTTGGCTGGTCTTTAGTACTAGGCTAATAGCTTAATATTTTTAACTAAATTATCTGATCATCTGATTCTCTTGGTTTCGTTGAAACTAAAATCATCCATGCTGATTATTAATAGCCCCCAATTCTGTAAGAAGACAAAGCATCATAAATCATTTCCTCCAGAGTATATATTTTCTATTCAGGATTATCCCTTTATCTATGGTAAATCATTTAGTTTGCTCTCTAGTGAAGAAATCTTATTTTGCAATGGTCTCATTTTAAGACATCCATTCAGAAGTGGTTTTCTAAGAATGGTTCTACTTATATTCAACATGAGTATCAAATTCAAAGTTAACCAAATAAATTAAATCATCTCAGATCATTTCATTGATTTCAAAACTTTAAATAATCAATATAAAATTCTTAGAAAGTTAATTGAAGATAAGGATAAAACCCACAAGTTTATTTTTTCTAGTAGAAATTTTGTGAATCGTGTCAACAATGCATAAAAAACCTACTTCCATCTATGCTTTCATGAAAAAATCAAATGCAATAATATCTTCTAGTAATAATGGTAAGCTTATGATTATATTTTCAATCATTATTATAACATTTTCTGCTGTTAATATTCAAGGTCTTGAAAATGTTATTAATCTGTTAATTAGTGATGAAACAAATGTTGTGAAGGATGATTTCCCCCTCACTAATGATACCTACAGGCCCTGATGAGCTTTCTATTAAATTACACCATCAGTTTTCCTATATTTTTATATCTATTTTAAAAAATCTGTTTTATAAGTTTTTTTTCCATACTATTTATTTTAAACTGTTTCTATTTAAATCGTATTTTGTGTTGAAGATGAAAAATAAAGCAAACTCTAATGATAAAATTGTTATTGCTAATCTTAGAACTATCTGTATAGGTGATGTAGACAGTAAAAGGTTTTCTCAAATCCTATTTGATAATTTGAAATCGAAGGCCAGTGATATTATATCTCCCAATCAATATGGTTTACCTGGTAAAAGCATTGACAATGCTTTATCATGATTTCTATTGGCTATTACTCATATAAAATTCCAAAAGAAAAAATTATCTGATGTAGGCCTAGTTCATTTTCTGGGACTTCAAAAATGATTTTGATTTGGTTATCACATTTATTCTTAATACAAAAGACCATTGAATACTTTGGTGTAAATGTTATAATTATTAGTTCCCAAACATGGTAATTACATTATAGAACCTATACCCCTTAATAAGGGCATAGCGCAATGATCATTTCTCTCCACTTTATTATTTTGCAATGATGAGCATTAACTGAGTTAAAAAGTT